>JAQFXM010001353.1:0-33270 GCA_034693345.1 Entomobrya multifasciata
AAAATTGTCGGGTATTTTTCGGGCGGGTATTTGGAAAATTTGAAAATTCCGGTCTCTAAGTTCCGGCACTCACCTAGGCGAGTGCCCGCACCTACCTCCGAGGTGAGTGCCGGCACCTACCTTTGTCTGAACTCTGATGCATAGTTAGTAAAGTAAACTAATGATGTGGTTGATCACTCATATACCCATCAACATCCTCAGCACCGGATAAAAATATTTTTTGTACGAAAATAGTAGCTTTTTCTATAAAAATCAAGAATAAAATTAAGTATTAAAAATAATGAAAACTTGCACAGGCACATGTACTACTGATAGAGTTATCGTTATCATGATATCTCAAATGTAGAAAAGTTTCCTATACAAGGAAGAAGATTCTTTTTTTTAACAAAAAAGTAATGCACAGGCCATCCAGTAAGCAAAATAGCGGTTGCAATTGTCTGCTTAATGGGGTCGACTTACTAGTATAATGGCAAAATGATGAGGAAAAGGCAAATAATACTAAATGAAATCGGAAAGAACAAGGAAACCTGAAAAAATACAAAGAATGCCATTATTTCACTCATACGTGATGCGTTTGCCTGTTCATTTGTAAATTTTGACGTGTAGTTGGTCTAATTATAATTATATTTACGCACCTTCAATGGTCTATGAAGATCAGGTTTTTTCCAGCGTAAGTAGATCAATCCTATAGAGTCACAGCTAAACTGACCAAACTGTACACAAATGAATACAATTCAATAAGCTGGCTAATTTTAGGTATGGCAAGATAAACTAGCGTAACTCCACACAAGAACACGAGCGCTGGTGTTGGCGTCATGCTTGACGTGCTCAAGAGAGATAGCATGGATGGCGTATGGCGTATAATATTCTATTTATTATGAAACGAAAGTTTTTACGATAGATGCTTATGAGAGAATAAAAATGCTATTAGAATGTTTTGATGCTTGAAAGATTAATTGATTTATTCGAAAGATGGTAAAAATCAAAGCAATTTTTTCGTTTAAATGGAAATGTCAAAATCATAAAAATCAATCCAGAATGTTGAATTAGTTTAACCATAGACTAATCCGTATCCACCATAGTAGTATTGTGGGTTTGGGTTAGGTTGGGCGATTGGAAGGGCACGAGCTACTGGAAGTGGGGATGGTCCAGCCACAGCAACGGCAACGACCATGGCGACGAGGAGAAGGACAGCGAACTATGCAAAAATTGATATAAAATTAGAATAACATTAACAGTAGTTTTAAGAAAATTCAAACAATCGCAGGTCGCTGGTACTTACCAACTTAGACATGATGACTTTAAGTTTGGTGTGAGTAAGTAAAGTTGGGGTTGATTGTTGAATTTTAGCAAACTGATGACAAGTCTTAGTTACTCTCCAGTATTTATACTAACTTGCGAGAGACAAATTTTCTTCTTACAAGACAAGACATAAAGTTATCATTGGCTGCTTAAAATCATGCTCTTTTTAGCCAGATTTATGCTATACATGGCCTTGACCAATTAATAAGGTGGCATTGCAACGTAGAGTACTGGAACGATTTAAAAAATCTATGGTTTATGTTAAATCCGGTTTTCGATTACACAAAAACGTGAACATTTGTTCTGTTCCATCAACATTGGAAAAAATGCCAGAATGCCAGCTGCTGAAAAAATCAATCTAGTAGACTGCATTTTGCACTATGCACTTATTACGAGAAATCCATACCAATTTGTGTTTACTGATTGGAAGTTGGTCTGGTACAGGTACAGCAGAGAAAAAAATCGATTTCATAAAGATGTGTTTAGTTTTTTACATGGTTCCATGAAAGCATAATAAATGTAGGTCAGTATAATGTCGGTCGGTTGTAATCAGTTTTTGCATGAGCTACAATTGCTGCAATTTATAATTTTTTGTGAATCCTCTTCATAAAAAATGCAATAAACTTGTGAAGTTTATGGTTGTTGCATGCTGGGAACGTTTTTTGCTTGAAAAATGTGTGCGTTGTTGCATGTACAGTGCACAAAACAGACTACGCTGTACTCTGTACTACTAAAATTCAACTTACAATACTATGGACGCTTTTGGCTATTCCAAAATTAACTAGTAGTAAAAAAAACTAAAGCGTAAGTTCTAATCGAGTGGAAATTTTTCAATGGCACGATGCATTTATGATTCGTTTCTCTTTTTTAAAAATTATTCGGGAATCTGATTTTCAGTCCCAGTCCAGTATAAATAGAGCATAGATTTCACTATTTCTTCATCAGTCTCTTTCCACTCAAACTATTCACTCAACTAAGAAATCATTTCATTTCGTGGATTACCACCCAAATCGATTTCCAAAATGTCCAAGCTTGTAAGTAGAGTTCCTTAATAATTGAATGTCAATGAAGCAAGATATTAAAATCGAATTTATTTTTTACAGTTCGCTGTCCTCCTCCTCATCGCCATGGTCGTTGCCGTTGCTGTCGCTGGACCATCTCCATTCGCCTCCCCTGACCCACGTGCTCTTCCAGTCGCTGCTCCATCCCCAAACCCACAATTGTACTACTTTTATGGTTGAAGGATTAGAAATCTAAGAATAGGTCCTTAACATCACCGGACCATTTTAGGTGTTTCCTAATGTTTTTTTGTAAATTCCATCAATTACAATCTTATATTTTTTAAACAGAATAAAACGAAGCATTTATGAAGCACTAAAACAAACAGAATTTCTAAACACCCAGTTTCAATATAATCTTTGTTGATAATCAAGCTAAGTTAAAATCCGTTTTTCATTATAAAACGAAGAAAAAAAGTTAAATTAGCGCATCCTCTTGAATCTTGGAGCCATATAATATTCTTCATCTTTACCATTCTGATTCAAATTTTAGCATGATGATGTATGATTAATGTACCCATTACCCTTGGCGGCTATACTACATTTACAACTTTATGTACATTAAAATTACATTAACTATTTGATGCTTTCCGCTCAGATTTTTTAACTATCAACAAATACGGTTAAAAATTAATGATGCATGAAATGCACACTTATCAGTTCAATTTATCTATTCCAAGGCAGAAATGCTAATTGATAAACTAATGGAATTTGCTACGGGTCTTTGCACATGTTACACAGACAGAAAAATTAATTAATTTGCTCGCACATCAACACCTCAACAGCCAGTCTACGGTTGAGACCTCCACTGTGAACACTCGATTTACAACGAGAAGTAAAATGATTCCAAAGTTTTCCAATCTTTGCTGTCAGTTATTTCTACTAAGAATACTATTTATTCTAAGTTTTCCTAAATATGGCAGAGCGTACATGGTTGGCAATAACCCGCATCACCGAAGGGAGATTTTGGACAACGAAGGGAATTACCAATTGGAATGGGTGGTAGACTGGCCTGCAAAAAGGGTCAACTTTACAGTTACAGTGAAAACCTTTGGAGCGGTTGGCTTTGGATTGAGTGCAAAAGGAAAAATGACTGGTGCAGATATTGTAATTGGAAGTGTTTACTCTGATGGACACTCATCTTTAGTGGTAATATCATATTTTCAATTGAATTATCGGTCAATAAATAAGTTAGACTCAAACCTTATTTCCAATACTGTGTTTCAGGATTACCACGCTATCGGCAACCAAATGCCAGTGGAGGACCCAAGTCAAGACTGGGAATTACATTCTGGGTCCCTGGGTTCAGACTGTACAAAGCTTACATTTTCCAGGGCTTTCGACACTTGTGATCCTCAAGATTATCCAATAACGGTAAAGTTTTTATGAATATTTCCAAAACGTGGTTTTTGGGGAACATTGAGACAGTAAATGATTTTATATTCCAGGAAGATATGATCTCTTTATTATGGGCGTATTCTGAAGATAACACTCCATTTAGCTATCATCGCCGCAATCGAGGTCAATACTCAGTCTACCTGCTTCATCCAGACTATACTCCACCCATCGTCCAAAATATAAACGTTGGAGCCAGCAGAGCTATCCAACAAGCAGATGATGACCATGACCAATCTTCTTCATCAGATCTTAAGTTATGGACAATACAGAGTAAAATGGTACTCTCAGGTGACGACACAGCCTACTGGTGTACCATGCACAAGGCACCTCGTCTTTCTGCAAAGCATCACGTTGTCGGTTATGAGGTTCGTCTACCAAACGAACAAAGTCGTCGACATGCTCATCACTTGACCTTATTTAGATGTCAAGGTCAACCTGGAGGTCGTAGCGCTTATCAACTTTTTGACTCCTACTTGGGTCACAGAGGTCAGCTTTGCTACTCTGTAAAAGTACCAAGTGGTCCGTTGCCGACGGAGTACTGTTCAGAATTTTATCAAATATGGGCGACAGGTGGGCGCCCATACTTTTATCCACCCCACGTAGGATTCCCCCTTGGGGAGTCGCCTGATGAATATTACCTTTTACAAATCCATTACGACAATCCAGATAGGCTTGCCAATGTTGAGGTAGACGTATTCATTGACAACTATTACACAAGTGAATTACGACCTAATGAAGGGAGCATCATGGTTGTTCGTCATGAAAATCCGGGATTGACACCATCTTTCTTAATTCCACCAAGCTCGTTGGATCATCAGGTACTAGGAATATGTGGAAGTGGATGTACGCAAAACATGCTGCCAAGTGAAGGCATTCGAATAAATGGGTTGATTTTGCATACCCATAATGTTGGATCGACAATAAGGTTCCAACACTTTCGAGGAAATAGGGAGCTTCCATGGATAGAGTCGGATGACAATTATGCTTTCGATTATCAGCAAATGAGGAATTTAAACAAGGAGGCTAGAGTGATGCCTGGAGATTTGCTAGCTGTTAGATGTTCCTTTGATAATAGTCGGTTCAACACAACAACAATTGGAGGATTTTCTTCCCAGCAGGAAATGTGCACCGTCTTCTTTTACTACTACAATAGAGCCACTAACTATATGCAGTGTAGTAGCCAGATTGAGTCGGAAGAAGCAAGGGAAAGATTTCTGGGGATTGGAAATGTTACGTGGTAAGTTTCATTCATATGCAGTGTGTAATTATGTTTTTATGCTATAGTAAAGTGTTTACTTTAATGTAAATGTGAATTTTCAAGGTCTTTTCAAGATTTGGAATATCACGTAAATCAACCTGATGAATTGGCTGGATTAAAAGTGACAGAGGTTTCAGATAACTATGTAAACTGGGATACACAGAGGAGAGCAGAGTATCAGGATTTTGTTTTGAGGGAAACTCAAGTAAACAGGTGCCCGAGAGAACTGTACTCCCTTCCGGCACCTGAGACTGAAGTGGATATGATTTTGAGAGATGTAAGGTATCCATATGGAGCCAGGCCTTATCGACCTCCAAAAACCTGCTCGTTTAAAAGAAACTAAAGACTTGTGTTTACTTCGTATTTGATTTTATTTATTTAGTTAATTTTAATTTACTTGTATTTAATTCAAACAACAAAATAACTTTTTTTATAATTCAACGAATGGGACATTTACAGTTAATTTATCTAAAAATATTTTCCAATTTATTTATTACGTTTTCAAATAAACCTCCTACTCCTGGACGTCTAAAATTATTATGAAAGATATTATTGTTGTGGCGTCCACCGTTGTTGGAGCAGTCTATACACTCATTAATAATGACATTATGGACGCCTCCAATGTTTCCACAGTCAGTACACCGCCCATCGCGAAGAACTTCACTACTGTTGCGGTTCGATACAAGTTGGTGGTGCTGGCCTTGGCCTCCACCATTGTCTAGACCAATGGCTCTATTTTCGTTCTTTATTTTGTCCAAGTCATCCAGCGACTTTAAAGGAACGTCATCCACGTCGTTGGAAACGCCTTTAGTAACGTTATTCACCCATAAACCATTGACATGATTACAGTCAGTACAGCGCTTAATTATAGTCCCGGCAAGTGTAAGGGACAAAAGTGTAGAGAAAATTAAAACTCGAAATGTCATAGTGGCTGGAAACTTGAATGTGTTTGGGTTACAATTTACAAAGTTAAAACTTTTAAGCTTGAACTAAAAATGCAAATCATGTTAGTGAACGTTAAAAATATGATACTTCTTTATTTAAATCAAGTAGACAATATATTAAATTGTTAACGTATTGATGGTCTACTTTCATCAAAGATTCGTTGAAAACCACTGACGTTAGCTGTTTTTACATCTAATTACAACTCGTCTAAAATACTCGTCTAATTTCATTCATCTACGCATTTACTCATTATCAAATTCATTCATTCTTTTTTGCTCTGCTAATTAGTTATTCTGAGAACAACACGTGCGCATCAATAAACTCGAGAAACAAAATCTACTCAACTCAACGCTACAATTAGCAAAGAAAATATTACCGTTCATCTACATTGGATCTGTTACTAAAACGTCATTTTTCCTTAAGGAACTCGATAACTATTTTCTGAGAAAAGCTGATTAAGTACTGGATGAGTAATTGCTATTAAGAGAACATTTGGAGTTGGATTTATGACAAATCATTCAAAGAAACGTTTAGGAAACGTATCATTCATAAATTATGAAACGAGCCGTTCTGTTTGACTTGTATAAATAGTCAATTTTGTTCCATTAACAGCATCATTGTTACAAAACTAAAGTTCAGTTAAATATTTGATAACACAGCAGCAGAAAACTGTCTGAAAATAAGAATGTTCCTCAAAGTAATCTTGTTTGCTGTCATCTTGACAGTTTCCTTTGTCAACAGTTTTCCGGGAAAAGTTAACCAAAAGAAAGACGATGTGGATATCATCAAACAGCTAAACGTCACGTTACCTGTTAATTCGACTGGAAACGGTGTGACCAGTATTCATTCGTCATCTGAACTCAAGCTGAATGTCAAACGGTGCACTGACTGTGGGAATGTTGGAGGGCATCATATCAATAACGTTGGTACTGGAGGTTTAGCTTTTGGAAGGCCTGCTATTGCTATAGCCTAATCAAGAACAGTACAGTGTACGTTTTATATTATAACGATTTTCTAATAAAATATGATTGGACATTTCATAATTGTTACTCTAAGCCATTGCATTGTACTAACTATTGTAATTTTGAGTTTCATAAAATATTTAAAAATTAAAGTCCAATTAGAAAGTTTAGTTTTTGGGTACATATTTTAATGGACAAAGAGCAAAGTCACAAACCCATTTTAAATGCCATAACGTTATTGTTCACAATATCAAATTTGATAATCAAGCAAAGGTTTAATTGAATATTCCTGGCCTAAGAAACATACATTGAGCTTGAACACACCAAACGAATTTGCATTGATCTACCATGTTTTGATGATTGACATTATGATGAGCATTGATGTATACTGTATACAAATCCAGCGTAGCATAAATTACTTTAAAGGACAGTTTAAAACTGCATGAATGATGAATCGAAGTATGAAATGAATGAGGAATAATCGAATTAGATTACAAGCAGTAAAATTGATGTACGGTTGTTTTAATTCTAAAAAATTAAATTGACACAAAAATTTGAACAAAAACTACATATTGTGAACTAAAGCATATATTATATTATTATATAGTGTTGAATTGGCGACAAAGTATACAATTTGAAGTTACTTAAAGTGAGTATCGGATTACTTTTTAAAACAATCTCGTGGCCCAAAAACCACGCTTATTATGCTTAATGCTTTAAAAGCTACAGCAAAAATACTTATCAGTTGTTAAACTTGTCATACGTTAATTTTCATAATAATTGGCTTATATACTTTAATACGTTTATAGTTTAGTACTTCCTCAAATTATTATTTACTGGAGCTATAAAATCTATAATGGTTATACTTTTTTGGATTACAGCACAAGCAAAACGGTTTGAAAATGTGGCAAGATTGGAATTCGTACAGAGAGATAAGCAAGTAAAGAAAACTGTTAAGTCATGACCTATTTTAAAGGTCTACTTAAAGGAAGTGATAACTTTATTGATGAGCTTACAACCCTTAATGTTTTGGAAATTTTCTGTAATCAGGTAGCTGTCTTACTGCTTATATAAATAAATAACCTTGGAAACGTTAAAAAGATGAACATAAGTCAAAACGCATAATCTTCATTCCTTGTGCATCATAAAATTTTAATGGTTGCAATTATTTTAATCTTATGACACATGATACTTGTGAAATATTTTTATTAAATAAACCATAAATTTCGTTTTACTTGTAACTTGTTAATAATTTCTTGAATCTTTCTTCTATATACTTTTAGATTGATTTACTGCTAGTTCAATTTCTTAATTTAAACATGACAAAATATCGAATGAACTATCGACTTAAAGAGTAGCGTAAACCACTACTTACCATTCAATAAATAATTTGCTATACATTTTAGCGGAGAAACAAGTTTGAATATCATATTAGATTTTTTCCAGGTTTCCATAACAAAGCTAAGTAAAGCAGGCCCAAATCCCAATGGAAAAACAGCAAAAACCACTTTAATACTTCCTTTCAGGTTTGAAGCCTGATATTCTCCGCTCCTTACAAAATCTTGTAATAAACCCTTGTCTTCATCATATTTTTTCCAAAATTGGTGATGCCATCGTAAAATACCTGACGAGTTTAATCCTTGCATTCTTCTCAAAATTGTTTGAGGTATCCATCCATTGAAAATAATACCTTTAGCATAGCTACCTAGTATTTCTTGCCCAAATGAAATGGTCCCTTTAAATTTTGAACTTGTCGAAAATTTGTTGTACTGAGCTTTGACGCTTAAAATCTCGTCTTCTTCGTTAATAAGAGCAAGTGTTTTATCTACTTCACAATTTTCAAAAAGCGATGAAAAATCAAATTCCAAATCATCGATTATATTGTAATATTTCCATTCAGGTGGTAATATCATAGTATTATTTAGCATATATCCTTCTCTAGCGCTCAGCCGCATAACAAAATCACAATAATAAGTATCTGTTGTAGAATAATCACCATCAAATGAGCCAAACTGAAGGATTGACAATAGTACCGAATTTATTTTGAATTTATACTCTTTGTTGTCACCTTCCAGTTTTATAGTTGATCGGAAACAATGAGTGCCTACTTTAGTAAAGCAATCCTCACATTTACGGTATTCACTCCAAATACGTTTGAGAGATATTTTGAAATCTAAATCTTGGCCATACCATGAGTATATTTTAAAGTTGTGTTTGACAAGGTCATCAAACGAAATATAAGGAATTGGGGGCAACGGACTAATAATCTTCGTAAAATTTTCACCTTTATAAGCGTTACTTAATATAACAGCCATTATTATAATAAACGAGGATACCCAGCGAAAATACGAGTATGTTTTGTTGACGAATCCCTGCTCAAGTAGGGTTTTAAAGCTGGCAAAAGCATATTGAAAATATATGCGACACAAAACGTCGATTGTTAAAATGTTTTTTGAGTAGACATGGCGCCAAACAAACTCTAATAGAACTAATATAAAAGGTAAAATGAAAAATATATGGAGGAAAATCGTTAACCACGAATATTTATCGTAAGAGGACACCAGTTCATTAAACGGAGTTTTGCCTGTATGATGACCACACGCTGCAAACATTAAGTTTACTTGATGTATTTGAAATTGCATTGGAAACCAAGTGGCGTCTTCAACCCAGTCAATATGTGGAAATAAAATATAGTCAACACCGGCTTCACTGCAACCGCAAACCTTGTTTGTAGCATTATGGCAATAATCAGATTGCAAATAGTCATAGGTCCATTCGTCTATTTTATTATCACTTTTTTGATATGACGAGTTCCCTAAAACGTAGAAGAGAAGTCTTTGATTAAAAATACGTTGAGAAAGATGGCCAGTAGTTTGAGTGAACAAGTAAAGATTAATATCGTCAAGATTGAATAATTTGTCCCATCTGTCGTAAACGTTGTAGTTAAAGTACGGCATAAAGTGTCCGCTTTCCTCCCATGGAGTAAAATATCTCAGTTTCCAAATGATTTTGTTTGTTTGGCTATTTAAAATCGTAATTTTTCTCTGTAATGCTTCAATACTCGTAAAATGGTGAGAACTGACTTTTGTAGGCTTATGTGAAAAGCAAGGATCACAATGATGACAAAATATGTAAAACGACTTTATTTTGTTACGTTTCGTTCCAACTCTCCAGTAAATCATTTCCCACTTTGTTCGAGGAGCTGCGTGAAACCAATGAAAATAGTAAAGTAGACCCATTGTCCAAGCTTGTGTAACATAATCACTAGACTTTGTATTTGAAACTAGAATTTCATAGTGCCATCTTGAGTTTATTTGACTTTCAGAATATGTTCTTCTAACTTTATCCCAATCGTTGGGAAGTTTACTCCAAAATTCAATTGACAGATATGTCAAAAGAGGAAAAATCACCTTACCAGGTATCGATTTCCAGTGCACCTGATTCTTCCACTTTGGTGGATATAAATATATGTCAGTCATGCATGTATCGCGCCTTTTTTGTAGCACAGTGCCGAGTTTTGCAAAACTAAAGCCAGTGCCTTGAATACGATTCCAATCTTGAAGCGTCGTTTGGTACTCGGTTGAATTTTTAGGTTTTGGAACTTTTTCGAAAGGCAATATAAAAACGTTATAAATATTCGAGTGTTTCTTGAAATGTATTTGAGCCTGAAATCGATGGGAACAGTAAAAATAAAATATGAGTTGAAGTAAGACACGTGTTTTTATAATTCAAGAGAACCATTTTAAATATTTTACAGTTGCCCAAAGAAATTTGCTTTCTAACCAGAGCTATTCAAAAACTGAGTCTTGTACACGCGTGGTAGTGTAAACTATTAATTTAAGAGACAAAACTAATTATCTTTTACAGACGAAAGCAATAAGGTATTATGTACAGCATTTGTACGAAAGAAATTTTACGGTATTATGTATCTGAATTTTTAGGAACGCAATTCTTTATACATACCTACTACAACAAGGGATCTAGTGCTTGAGTATCTGGCCGTAACTAAAAATCGATTTGCAATTACTAAACTATTGATTAGGGATGGAATTTGGGACAAACCGGTATTAAAAATCGCTCTTTGCTTTTTTGTAGAAAGGTAAATTAACCATATAAATCTAAACGAACATGTTTAAATTGTAAACATTATGATTTGTCTTATCGTTAGTTACTTCTCATATTACGATTTTTGTACGCGTTTCGGTTAACAATATAAGAAAATTTAAGAGTTTAGCAATATAAGGTAAGAACTAGTACAGAAAGATGCTAAGATAAAAGAGCTGTTTTGTCATTGCCTACTTTTTAGGCGTACTTATAAAGCGTTCATTGTGATGAGGCGACACATCTAAATGTTTTGGAACTTTGGTGTAAGCAGTTGCTCATTGCTGTAAACATTTGCTTAAGTCACATAACATAATTTAATTTATTTCACTTGCTTACGTTACTATCCGGAAAATAAGAATAATCTATATCTTTTCATGTTTTAATATTTTTTTGGATATTAAATAAAGAGTTGAGAACGTTTACAGAACAAATTTTTTTAGCACATTTCAAAAGATAAATTAAACAAAGTAAATTGTAATGCTTGTAAAAATTCATTATGTATGTTGACGTTCACAGTTTGACAACGCACTTTGTCCAAGCCTAACTGAGCATTTAGCATCCAGCTTGCATTAAAAATTGTTTCACTAATTGACTAATTAGCTGATGTTTTTAAAAAGAAAGAAGCTCAAAAACTAAGGTGCGGCAAGTGGGACGCAATAATAGAGTCGACTTCCTCTTAGCATATCTATGTTTTAGTTGAATATATGGAGACGAATTTTTTAGTCGACCGTTTTTTTATTGTCGAACTTTACACAAACGACTGCTACATAGCGGATTTTTTTTAGTAGAAATTTTTATAGTCGACAATGCATTTTGTTGAACTTTTTTAGTCGACCTCGAAGAAAGTTATATGGAAGTCACAAATAATCTTGTCACATAATTACGAATAACCATTCTATGTGTCCTAGTCACTATAAATTTCGAAGTTCCAATAATAATTAATTTCCATAAACTTCCTCAAGTTTACCATTGAATTTTTTGCATCGATATACATCTTAAGTTTTCATTCATAAAATGCTCTGGCGATGCTAGGATTTTTTTCCCTCATAGTTCATTTTCACAGCAAACGCGAACACACTCTTGCCACCAAATAAATAAAATAGGAAAGCTACAAGTACAAGAGGTAGAACAGAGATACATACATGACGAAAAAGAGAGAGAGCCTGATAATGGACACGACTCTTACATATTATTACCCAAATACCCATATCTCGAACATGAACAACAATCTATGCATCAGACAATAACGTCGACCTAGCTTGCAGTTTCGAAACAGCTAATCTAAGGCGGATTCGAATTCGTAAAAACTATTTAAATGTTACTCCGACACGAGTTAAGACCAGAAGCAAACGTTTGCGAAAAGTTAATGTTTTTTATACATATTTGACATGCTTAAATGTTAATATTATATACGAATAATTAGGATCCGTTTATAGTTTTATTATGAAATTTGTTATATCATTGACGAAGAAACAGTGAAATAAAATTCAACTAATTCCGACTAAATTCGACAACTTTGTTTCTTCAAAAAACAATGTCGACTAAATCCATTTCTTCTAAAAAAATTCTACTAAGCCAATTTCGTCACTATAATTTCGACAATAATTTTTAGGTCGACTAATAAAATTTTACAAGTAAAAATCTTCTAATAACCCTATGCACTAATAGTCAACTCTATTATACCGACCCGCGGCAAGTATGTAAAGTCTACAGAAGATTAATTTTTGCCTGATGTTTAATTATGTAATCTAATCATTCATCATTCTGGGTTTTCTAAAAAAAATGATTTTTTAAAACATGTTACTAGCTTCTCTAATTTCTATATCACTAAAAATTGGGTAATTGAAAAATACAGGTGAACTAATTAAATATTATGAAGTCCTCATCCTTGTCGCACTAATTTCCACATTTTTTAAAATGTATTTTAGCTCACCCCATGCCACATGCAAAAATTGGAAATAGTGAAACACATTAAAATGCATCGATTTGCTACCACTTTGTTCGGCTTTCCTAGTGTAAAACGTATACGTTTTAACGTATGCAAGATAACCTAATACTGAGAAAAGACTAACCCAACACTCGAAAACCACCCAACCTAACACGCAATCCTCTAAAATCGATAACCTAACACTGTAAAAAAACACCAAACCAACACCCCAAAAAGTATAACCTAACACGGAGAAAAAATGGTAAATATGTGAAAGAAGCAAGCACAAGATAGCAGAAAAGGAAAAAAGCAAAAATGGGAAAAAGAAAATAAAAATTCAAAAAGGAAAGCGCGCGAATGGGCGCGAGCAAAGAAGCAGTGAACTGGCTTAGTGCACTGCAAAGGCACTGGATTTTCTCTGCATAACATAATCTGAGCCAGCGTTGCATAAATTGCATCATCAAATTATCATCAGCATCACTCAACCATGCATGGCCATGTAGTGCTTTTCCAATTAATTTACTACTTGATAAATCATCATTAGAAGTACTTATTAATACCTGACTATTAATTCTACATATTAGATTGCGCTTTCATTTGAAGAGACAAAAAAAATCTGACAATTTGGAAGTTGAATATGACAAGATGTGGGATGCATACAAAAGTAATCACTAATTATGGATTCATGCATGTTTGGTGTAGTATATACGAAAATAATGTGAAAGGGTGGAGCTTGGCAAGAACGATGCAGGTGGATGATGCGCACGTCGAGTGAAAGTCCAATGGATAGATAGACTAGCAACTCCAGCTTTTTCCACACAACTGACAACGCAGTTTTGCTACTTGGAGAAGCATCATCAGCATCCCTAAAAGTGAATGATGATTTCAAGCTGGGGATCACGATTCTGGGGTAATGTGAAGCACGTTCATTCAGATCGGACGCCTGGTTATCTGATTACAATTAAGAACATTGACAGATGCTACATCATATCCTGCTCGAATCATCCTTGTCGTTCTTTATTCTTTATGCTGAAAAAATGTTGGACGTGAAAGCACATAATTAGGTAGATAAAAAATATAATATGTGTTTTATCTTTGCTATAAAATGCGTTCCTTTATCGCTTTTCTTTATAATTTGCAATGATTTCCATCACTAATTATTTTTCATTTTTACCAGTTTATTTCTATAATTACGCTTGGAGAGACTACGCAGAGGCCTCTCTTGCTCTTAATTTATTTGTGATTTCCATACAATAAACTATATAGTTTTTAATTATGTGGCACACTGGCTGACTTTGTTTCGAAGTTTGGAAATATATGGATTGAAAGCCATGAATTGGATTTGTACATGCTTTACAAAAGCATAAGTGTAAAGTTGTGATATTTCTAACTTTTAAATATGATGATGGAGTTGCTATGCAGTAAGAATATTTTCTTTTATTTTTTTGCTGACACTTATTCGGTTTTATGCTTGCTAATTTATCATGCTGGAAGGGGTTTGGTGCAAAGCTTGATGATTGATGATAAAACGCATGAAAAACGATGCAAATTTATTAGGTTTCTAGTATAAGTTTCATTCATGTCGGTAAATGATTTCAAATTACCAGTAACAAATTGTGTTTGTAGGTAAATTGCAAACCATTTTATTGAGGTGGATGTGGCCATTTTATTCTTGACCACAAAGCTTTTAATTTGACATGCGTATATTTTCCAACAAACAGATCCATCAGGTCAACAGATCATTCGTTAGATTAACATAATAAAATCAGTGGAGCAAAATAACAAAGTAATATAAAAAGTGTGCTATATTGATTTGCATTCAAGATGAGAAAATGACGTGACAAGTGACAGCAAAAATTGTAGGTGTGGGAAAATGTTTACCATCCAGTTTTCGCTACTGCCATTTATGCTTTTAGTTTCAGAGCACCTCCATCAATATTTCCAACGAACATCATTATTGGTATCGAATTTGTTTTTCTTATGAATTTATTATCATTTTCATGTTATCAAAGTAAATACAGGTCACCAATGTAGTATAAAGTTCAGTAAACTGAAAAGCTGGTTTCAAAATAAAAAAACAAAAGGGAAAATTTGAGCCTGTTCTGATTTTCTAATCTTAAGCTCAGTCATGATTTGGCTTTCGTAGGTAACGCATCGGAAAATAGGAAGCTAAAATCTTAGAAATGGAAGAAGACGAGAAACGAGAACGCCTAAGTAATGCTGGCGATGGTGGACGTAAAGAGAACAGAGGTGACTATGAGGAAAACGATAGTGAAAGGGAAACGGAGCAGCTACTTTCAGAGGATCAAACTGTGAGCAGCTATGTCCCTTCCAGTAGTACCTCCAAAACCCCAACCGAAGATTTACTGTTGGGGTTAAAGGGAACCAAAAAGTCCAAAATCCCGGTACCCCAATCCGTGTACATTAACTCTGGACGATGTACTTACCTAGCTGATTTAAGTGAGCAGGTGTACAAGCAACAGGAAAAGTGGAAACAAGAAGAAGAAAAGAAAAAGCCACAACTGAAGGAACAGAAGAGTAAAGAGGGGAAAGTTTATGATAGATTGCCGGATGACGATTTTAGTGACAGCTTTGAGGGAGGTAGCTATTCTTCGGATGACTCTTTTGAATTTGGACCATTACCTGGAGATCTCCATGTGGAAGGAGAAAGAGAGCCTAGGCCAAGAAAAAAGAAGTTGAAAAGGCAGACTGGATCTGATCAGTTTGAACTGTTGGGATTCTCTGATGATGAGGATGAAGATGGACAAAGAAAAAGGGACACTAGTGCTGGGGAGGCTTCTGGGGGTGAGGACAAAGCCAAGAAGGATTTTGCCAGATTTCCGGAGAAACGAGGGGAAAAGAAGCTGGAAAAAGCGAAAACTGTTGGGTCTGTGGGAGATTTGGTATTGAAGGCGTTTTTGGGAGGGGCAAAGAAAGATGGGGACGGTAAAGAGGAGGGGGATAAAAAGGAGGATGGTGAAAAGAAGGGAGAGGAAGACGAAAAAGAAGCCAAGGAAAGAGAGGAAGCAGCTTATTGGATGCGTTTCGTTGCAAGAGCGAAAAGTATGACAGAGACTGTGAAAAGAACGCCAAGTAAGAGTCCTAGTAAGTCTCCAGCTGGTGAGGATAGAAGGATCAAAAAGGTTGTGACTATTAGAACACCTGGAGAAGAACAGCAAGGACAAAAGGTCAAGGGATGGAGTAGAATTGGCATTCCTTCAAGGGAGGCTAGTAAGTCTCCTAGTAAATCGCCGGATGGTAAAAAAGGGGAGGTGCCTCCAAAGATACCTCCTCCACCGCAAGGGAAGAAGAAGAAAGAACCACCACCAGAGAAAAAGGACAAGGATGAAATAGAAAAGTGGAGGATTTTGGATCCTCCAAAGAAGTCCAGTAAAAAGGGCAAGCGTCCTGGGCATGATAAAAAACAAGATGGGGAGGGTAAGGGAGGAGAAGGGGAGGGGAAAGAGGAGAAATCTGGTAAGAAGGCGGAGAAAGATGGGAAATCAAAAGACAAAGATGTCAAGTCCAAAGATAAAAAAGGTGACTCGTCAGTGGCATCAAAATCGGACGCTCCCAGTTTAGCTCAAAAAGCGGAATCTATTGACATGCCTGACGATACGGATCCTGCCAAAGCTAAAGAAATTGCGGCAAAAGACATATCAGCAGGATTGAAGCTGATTGAACTATGCAAGCATAATGAATGGTTCGGGGTGGATGCCCACTTGAAATACTTTGAAAAGAGGGCCAAATCTAGTGGAGTTATGGCGAATCCGAAGCCACTAACTGATTTGAAAGATCAAGAAACTGGAATGACACCGTTGATGTATGCAATCAAGGATTCGAAAATTCACGCTTGTGAAAGGATGATCGAGTTGGGAGCTGATGTCAACGCTAAAACGAAGGATGGCCTGTATCCAATTCACATAGCTGCTTTGCATGCAAAGGATGAAGTGGTCAGGTTTCTTCTCTTCAAGAAAGCAGATGCTGGGGTGATTGCAGAATTGGGTAAAAAGAATGCTTTGCATTATGCAGCGTCAAGGAAATCTGGAAATACTTCTGCGCTGATTAGATCTCTACTGACAGCCATGCCAAAACGGGCTCGGTTGGAGGAGGATTACGAAGGGAATATTCCACTGTTTATTGCACTGAAACATGGAATGCGGGCTGCTTGTCAAGAGCTGCTGACTGACTTGGCTCCTGAACAGTTATCCATGAGGGCGGGCAATTTGGGGGATACTCCACTTATTTTGGCAGCAAAGGCTAGAGATATGGAAATGTTGAGGGTACTTACAGATGCGGGGGCGGATGTGAATGTTGGAAATGTAAGTAAAGCAATTGTACTGTCTTCTGACTTCGTATTGATACATTTTTAATTTTTGATTTTCAAATAATCATCAGGTTGAAGGCAAAACAGCTCTCCATGTTGCTGCAGAAGTGGGCGATATAAATCTTGGCAAGTACCTGTTTCTCTGCAAAGCTAATCCCCACTTGATTGATAAGGAGGACCGCACACCCATTTTCCTCGCTGCCATGAATGGTCATACAGACTTGGTAGACCTTCTCGCAGATAAATTTAAAGTTTCAGTTTTTGAGCGAGCTAGAGACGGTAGTACGTTGATGCATATTGCCTCACTTCATGGACATCCTGAAACAGCAATTGCGTTATTCAGGAAAGGTGTACCATTACAAATGCCCAACAAAGGAGGTGCCCGAAGTATCCACATTGCTGCACGAAATGGTCATCATGCTATGATAGGAAAATTATTAGAAAAGGGCGAGAAAGTAGATGCAGTTACTAACGACAGCTTTACAGCACTGCATATTGGAGTTGAAAATGTGAAACCGCAGGTGGTGGAGACGTTGTTAGGATTTGGTGCACAAGTTCATATTCAAGGAGGAGCTGACAAGGAATCTCCATTGCATATTGCTGCGAGAGTAATAAACGGAGAGAAATGTGCACTGATGCTACTTAAATCTGGGGCAGAACCAAATATCACGATGGAGAACGGAGAAACTCCTTTACATGTTGCTGCGAGATGTGGGCGGATTAAGGTCATTGAATTGTTGCTAAGCGATGGAGCAGATGCACAGCAAAAGGCAAAGGATGGGGATACTGCGCTCCATTTGGCTTGCAAATCGGGTCATTATAATGTAGTCAACACGCTTCTTGAACATGTGAAGGCACATAAGGGTGCTAACGAGTGTACTTTGTATATAAACATGGTTACCACAAAAGGAGAAAGCGCATTGCACTACGCCGCCAGGTTGAACGCTGCCAGACTCAGGGGTTTGGACCAGGACACCATTGACATTGATAAAGAAGAGGTGGGAGTGTGCATTGTAAAGCTGTTGTTGGATGGAGGGGCTAGTGTGAGTAGATTGACAAAAGACGCCAATGAAACCGCTTTCCACTACGCTTGTAGGGAGGGTAACAATGAGATTTTGAAGGAAATGCTTAGTCGTTTACAAACGGTGGATTGTCAGAGGGCTTTAAATAGACAGAATAATAAGGGCTGGAGTCCCTTACTAATTGCTAGCCGAAGGGGTCACACAAACGTTGTGAAAACTTTACTTGAGTACCACGCGAGGGTAGACGTATTTGATAGCGAGGGTCGCAGTGGCCTTCACTTGGCGGCTGAAAACGGGTTCCAGGAGATTTGTGGAATTTTGCTGGAGCACAGGGCATTTATAAACGCAAAGTCGAGAGTGGGGCTAACTGCACTCCATTTGGGTGCAATGAAGGGGTTCACAAAACTTTGCATATTTTTGATTCAGGAGCACGGTGCTTCAGTTGATGCGCTTACGCTTAAGAAACAAACGCCTTTGCATTTAGCGGCAGAGACTGGGCAGCTGGAGGTGTGCAGATTGCTTATGGGTTTGGGTGCGAGCGTTGACTCGACAGATGACAAGGGTCAAAAACCGATACACTTGGCAGCCCAAAATAATCACGCAGATGTGATTAAGTTGTTCTTAAAAAATACTCCAGCTCTAGTTTCAAGCTTCACAAAGGATGGAAGTACATGTGCTCATCTTGCTGCCATGCAAGGGTCGGTGCGTGTGTTGGAAGAGCTAATGAAGTTTGACAAGCACGGGGTCATCAACGCCAGGAACAGAAGCACTGACGCCACAGCACTACAATTAGCAGCTGAAGGGGGTCACGCAGACTTGGTCAACAGTTTACTAGAGGCTGGAGCAAGTGCTAGTGATGAGAACAGATTGGGTTACACTGCTGCACATCTTGCCGCAAAAAATGGACACATGAATGTACTAGAAGCTCTAAGAAAGGCACATGAAGACAGCATCAAATTGACTTCCAGGATGCTGGGTATGAGTGCTCTTCACATCGCAGCATTTTATGGACAAACGGAAACTGTTCGAGATCTTCTCCAGTTCATTCCAGCTACTTCCATCACAGATCCTCCACTCTCCCTTGCCACAGCGTTTATTGCAGATTTGGGTACGGAATCTGGTCTGACGCCACTTCACATGGCTGCGTATTCTGGAGAAGAGAACGTTGTTCGACTGCTTTTGAACTTTGAGGGTGTTCAAGTAGATGCTCCAACAGCAAATCTGGGTTTTAATCCACTCCATTTGGCATGCGGGGGTGGGCATACCTCTGTCGTGGGTCTACTATTAAGCAGATCATCAGAGCTGCTAGAAAGCAAAGATGCAAGTGGAAAAGCAAGTCTTCACGTGGCAGCAGCCATGGGACATCGCCAAATGGTTGAAGTACTTTTAGGCCAAGGTGCTGAAATAGATGCGATCGATAAGGAGCTCTGGACACCGCTTATCTGTGCCGCCCAAGCTGGTCATCTAGACGTGGTCAAGCTACTTGTTGAAAGTGGTGCAAGTCCATTAGCCAAAACTTCCAAAGGGCAAAGTGCCATCTGGTTTGCTGCTGCTGAAAATAACGTGGATGTTTTGAGCTACCTCATGAAGAAGGAACACGACACTTATGGTCTCCTCGAAGACAAGGATTTCGCATATAATCTTTGCGTATGCGGAAAAAACATTGACAACGAACCTATTGACGAATTTGTCCTAAGTTCCCCAGCACCAGTGGACGTTGCTGCAAAACTGTCTGCCTTCCTTGTTTTTGTTTCCACTCGAGAAAAAGAACGAGCCAAGGACCTTCTCGCTGCTTCCGAGCACTGCTCCGCCATGGCCACTGAACTATTGGCGTTGGCAGCCGGTATCGAGTCAGCACAAAAGGTACTTGGAGCCATTGATCGAAAAGGCATAGAATTTCTAGACGTTTTAATAGAGTGCGAGCAAAAGGAAGTTGTAGCTCACACAGTAGTTCAACGGTATCTTCAAGAGATTTGGGTAGGCCAACTAGTAGAATGGGCAGACTGGCAATTGATGATTGTGTTTTTCTTGTGTGTATTCTTGCCCCCCGTCTGGATTGTAATTTCTTTGCCATTTGGACCATCTTCAAACAAAATCCCTATCGTCAAATTCATGTCATATCTCACATCCCACATTCACCTGCTGACGCTGCTGTCCCTTACAGCCGCCACTCCCATCATACCCATACTTCCAATAAGAACGGCTATGGCGCCTTTATGGTTTGAGTATATGCTTGTTGCCTGGCTTGCTGGTCTACTTATCGCAGAAATAACCAATCCTTCAGATAAATCAGGCCTAGGAGTTTTCCGGGTTGGCGTGCTCGTTTTCTCCCATTTGGCGATGATGGTTCACATTTCAGCATTTTTCGTGGACAACGAGTCCTGCGGCACCACACTCTACATTCGAGATCAGCTCTATGGGTTGGCCATCTTGTGTGCCTGCATTCAGATTTTGGATTTCCTGTCGTTTCACTATTTGTTTGGACCCTGGGCGATTATCATTGGAAACTTGATGAAGGATCTTGCCAGGTTTCTTGCTGTGCTGATGATCTTCATGGTGGGGTTCTCTTTGGTGATGGTGTCATTAAATCATCCTCTTCATGAAAGGAGGGAGAAACTTGAAGGAGAAAATGTTCCTACTACACTGACAGGAGGAACTGAATCTGGCATATTACTAACTCCAATTGACGCATTTGAGATGCTGTTCTTTGCCATGTTTGGGTTGGCTGATTGGAATGATTTGAAAATTGAGGTTTTGGGACAGCCAAATTGGACGATCGTACTTTTCAAAATATTTTTGGCTGTGTATCTGCTCGTTTCCGTGATCGTGTTGATCAACTTGCTGATTGCCATGATGAGCGACACATACCAGAGAATTGAGCAGCAATCAGATATCGAATGGAAGTATGGGCTGGCGAAACTCATTAGAAACATGCAAATTACTACTGCAACGGCAAGCCCTTTGAATTTGTTTGTTGATTGGGGTGCATGGCTTTACAAACGGATTAAAATTGCGAGACAGCCTAAAAACAAGCTCAAGTGGGACCAGGGTCCGGGAGCTGCGGAGCTGGCAAGTGAAATGGAGGCGACTGCTCAAGCAGCAGCAGAGGAGGAGCAAAAGGAAGTGAAGAAGGAGAGCGGAGGAGGTGGTGTGAATATTGATGCCAAGGCGAAATGGAAGACAGCAATAAAAGCGAATATTAGCAAGGGATCGGATGCTCACATGAAATTGAGTCTGAGTGAGTTGGCTCCACAAGGGGATGGGATGGATGACAGTCAGGAAAGTATGCAGGGCGTGAATCGGATTGAGAATGTGACGGATTGGAAGATCGTTTCGAAAAAATACTATACGTTGATTGGGAAAGAGGAACCGGTGGAGGATAAAGAGGGGGCGGATAAGATTAAGGGTAGTAGGCAGATGAGTAGTAGTCAAATGGGTAGTTCAATGATGCTCGTGTCTAAACAAAATTTGTAATTAGTGTAAAATAGAAATGGAACAATAACATTTGATTGTAGCTCAATGAAAACTAAATACGTAGGAAACTAGTTCAGCAATTCTTGGTTCATTTAATCTATCTGGAAATAATAATACTTCTGGAGCATTGGAGACTTCTTGTAACTGCTTATTGGGAATTGTACAATTTGGGGCATCTTGACACAAATATTTCTTCTTCTTTTTTCGAAGAAATTTATGTGAGATAATTAATTTGCGGTCAGTAGTGAGCATTTTCTTGTAATTACACTAAAACATCTACCTCGAAGAAATGTCAAGTATTTAACTTGAAATTTTACTAGCATGAAATCATTTGGTAGTAGTATTGGTATGATTTGTGGTGTTTTCAAAAACTAAAACAAAAAATTGCGTCTACTTGATTATTTCATAGTTTTGGTTTGGTAAGTAGTAATTATGATACCACGCAGAATGAAAGTTGGTGTGTTTAACAAACCACAATGATAACTTCAAGTAAGTCTTATAGGACATGATGTAATTTCATAATCAATATAAAATGTGTTTTGTAATTACTTGGAATTTTTAGTTTGAATAAACCGTTTATTTGTTTAAGAACCAAAATGCTATATTATAATTTTGATTGGATTTTATACTTTTTAATTGATAGATTAGGCAATTATGGCACGTGGAATAAAACTGCTATTGGTCTGTTTTGGCAACCACAATGACAGCCTAGCAAACTCTAATGTGAACATGATATCATTTCCATTTAATTTTAAAGCATTTTTGTAATCACAAATCATTCTTTTCTTGGATTATTCTTTTTATTCTGTTGAAGTGGCTTGAAAGTAATGTTTCACCTTTTCCAGTTCTTCATCTTCTTGTTTGGCTAATAATTCATTGAAATGTGGCTTTTAAAACTGACAGCTTTATTCATGCTGTCGCTATTGCACATCAAATATGCGAAAGCTTCCGTCAGTGCTTCCAACCTTTTCCCATTCAGAGGTAAAACTATTCATTTTGGAGACAACACTCTAGCAAGAGTTGATCTGCAGCAAAATTTTTGCTTCCTTAATCGTTTTTACACTACGGTTTACTTGAGTGGGGACGGATACATTACGTTTGGAGCAGGTATAACATCAACTGAAAGAAAGAAAAGAAACAGAAATTACAAAAAACGAATTCACACAATTTCAAAATTTCCGTTACATATATATTTTCCCCTAGGTTCTTCACGAAGAGGTAACACATGTAGTAGAAATGAAACCACCATCCCAACAGCCGGGGTCTACGTGGCAGATGCAGATGATCGGGGGGATTCAAAGTCAAACACAGCGGCAATCTATCACCATCAGGACTCAAATAGACAGTCAAATGACATGATCAAACTTTCCAAAGATGTGTTCGCTGCCTTTCCTGATTTGAAGGGCCAAAACATTACATTGCGCTGGATGCTAGTTGTGACCTGGTATTCCGTTCCTCCATACCCACACACACTGCTCGATACCTTAAAATTTAGGAACACTTTTCAAGCCGTTTTGACTACAGATCTAACTAACTCGCATGCCTTCCTCATGTTCTACTACAACAATATAACGTGGCCAGAGTTAACTCTTAGAAACATACAAGCCCGAGTTGGTGTGTTTGGAGGATCAAATAGTAACCAATTCTATCTTGTTCCTGGCTCATGCACATATTCGTTACTTAATATTGAGGCTATGAGTAATTTCGACCAACCTGGTAAACTAGCTTTTAAAGTGGACAAAGACATTATTCTACCCTCAGTTTCGAAATGTATCAGGTCAAACGAAACTAGAATGATTGACATTGCATTTAAACCCAATGCTATTTCTGCATTGGGAAGGCAAAGTTTAATGGCTCACAACGTTAACGTATGCTTGGACACTGCTGTCAGTTCCATTGTTTGTATTTTTAACGAAAGCACACGCAACCAAGAGCTTAGCGGGTTATTTTTAGTCGGCCAATCTATGGTGGTCTGCCCTTCTCCAGTATTTTATCATTCCCTTGGCAGAACCAGCGTAGTTGTACGCATAAATTTTGCAGATGGAAACCAGGTGTTGGCTACTGGATACGTTTATGTGGTCAAGGCAGAAAATAATGATGACCTTAGCTTGGAGGCTACTTACGATGGGATTCGTCCTGCAGTTAAGTTATCAGTTAAATGGAATCCCAAAAATCTACAGTCTAAACAGTTGACTCAGTACACTTACAAGGCATCCCAAACATCAAGTACTGTTATGCTGACATTGATGGAACTAGTGGGTTCTTCTTGGAAGAAACTTGTTTCATTTGACCGTGTTGCTAACAATGGGACATGGGAAAATAATACTTTGTCGTATGATCTACAAAACGACTTGATCTCGACTAGACTTGAGACGCCACCCCGAGTTCTATTGATTTCCAGCAATGTGGAAATGATGAATGGGGTGAACGTTACAGTGGCATATGATCATCATAGTCATATCATACACACAACACTAGCTTTCGCAAGACTGAAAATTGATCCGACAAGCAATTCACCAAATACTTATGACAGAAAATGTAGGCAGTGGTATGACCATGAACCACAACCGCCAACAGATGTAACGCCATGCCCTCCTACATTAGACCAGGCTTCAAAAGACTGGCGATTCTCTATTGAAGAATCAGAGTCAACAATAATGAATCCAAACAACTACACAATTTATCTACAAATAGTACCCTCTAAATCTGGGGCGGGGTCACAATGTTCCTATGATAGCCAAGAAGGTGGCTTGGTGATTGGTTTTCCTTATGGAAGTCGAATGCATAGGTATAGCCCTAATAGCTGGAATCACCACTGGGATCATTATTGGGATGACGTAATTCCTTATCTCCAGTGCTGCGAATTGAGTTACAAGAAAGACGAAAATTGTAGAAAATATTTCTCCAAAAGGCCTGCTCAATATGGATATATTCCTTTTTTGCCTTTTAAGGCAAGTGGATCCTTGCATATTAAAACTTTTGATGGGACAAATTATTTGCTGAACAAAATGGGAAACTTTTATCTATTGCGGTATGGAAATCAGTTGGAAGTGCAAGCACTGGCTGAACAATATTCTGGAGTTAATACAACACATAATAGCACAGTCATAACGAGTGTTGTGGTCAGTTTATACACGGGAAATAACATATCATCAAAATTCCAAGTAGCTGCGAACGTCTCCAGAGGTCTTTTGGTTTGGTTGGATGACCAGCCGCTAAATTTTTACCAAGATAATTTATTCAACATTAGCCACGAGTCCGACGAGTCCTCAGATGAAAGCTTACCATTATATCATGAAGGTGTCAACGTATTTATTAATGGAACGTCAGAAGCATTTTTCTCATTTTCGAACGGATTTTCCATAAAATTTATGATAGCAGGGGACAGTCAGTCAATTAATATCGTTGGCACTGCAATCCCAGCTTGTACACGAAACACAACAGGACTTGTGGGAAACAGTCAAGGGAACATGGAATATGGTAAACGTTGGAGGGTTGCAAAGAACCACTCACTTTTGCAGTTTAGTCAGCAGTATAATAATGATACCACTCATAGATTGACCAGTGACCAAATACTTAGGAACGTTCCAGATAATATAAAAACTGCTTGTGGGGAAGTGGAGGAGTGTCAGATTGATTACGTGTTAACAGGGAATGAACATTTTGCAATGACTTCTATTGCTGCTTATCAAGAGTATATGAAGTTGCTTTCTGCCAGTAGCATAAGAATGGATCCCTTGATGTGCTTAGCACCAATATCAATTCCAAATGGAAAATTTTCTGGTAGTGAGTTTAACGTTGGAGGCACTATTGAGCCTACCTGTGATGCAGGCTTTTATTTGCACGTAACTTACAGACGCAATAAAACGGTGCTGAAAGATCGTTTCATTTGTTTGCATGGTAACCAGATAAGCAATCACACTGGGGCATATTGGGTATCTCAAATTCTTCACGAACCATTAACCGACTTTTCAATTGAATGTATACCGGTTGACAAGACAATTAGCGAATATCTTCAAGGAATCAAGTCAAATGCGAATAATAATAATTATTCTGCGTTGATATTCATTTTCGTTACGATCATGCTGCTTTGTAATTTGATTTGAAGTATTAAGGTATAGGAACAAACTTGTCAGTAATAAAATTCAATGCGATTCAATTCAATTCAATATGATGTATTAAACTTTAGCGTGTAAACGATTGAGATCTTTGTTTTGTAATTTTTAATTTATTCCTCATGTAGGTTACTTCTTTACATTATGATTAATATAATATGGATTCTCAGTTGTTAATCAGCAATCATATTTTCAAATTTGTCATACTTATGTCTTTATTTTTTGCACTTGATCCTAGATATGAGATTCCTGTACAATGAAATGAATAAGGTTTGAAATTATGTACATAAGCCCATTAAAAACTCTGGTACTCTATAAAAATGTCACAATCAATTCAGCTGTAAAATCGCATCTCAGCTCAGCAACAAGGATTAGGTGACCAATAATATTAAAGAACGCCCCCTTTTCCAACTCAGTCATAATATAATGCGATCGTCGATGGCAAATAAACGTTTTTAATCAAAATAACTAAATACATGCTTGCATACATGTATTAGTATTATTATACATGCATAAAATTATTGCTATTTAACGCAATTGTTATCAAGAGTTATGAATTTTCATTCATTTCGCATCCTTAAAAATGGCTAAATATTACTATGGCCTAGTATTGAATAAACTGTGACATCATCTTGATTAATAAACTAGATATCATACATAAATTTGGATGAATCTAAGCAAGACATAAAAAATCTCTGCCATAAAAAACACATATTAAGCTTCCAGAAACTGACGTAAATTCTCTTACCGGATGTATAAAAACGAAGATAAATCAATGGAGAAAATTCCTCATTGACGAATACTCTTGATTTCATTCCAATTTTGATCTGAGTGTGAGCATTGTACTTAACAAAAGTGAGCATTGCTCTTTTGACGGATTGATGGCAATAAATAACTGTTTTATAAAAATGTACATCAATATTTTTACCACACTTTTGTTGGTATCCCAAGTCAAACATGCCGACTCTTACGTTAATAATTCTGAACTACTCCCATATCTCGAATCTACAGGGTCATCTCTTTTTTACTTTGCTGATTCTAATTGTGTCACTGTTAGTCTAAGTAATTCTTTTAAATTTTTGAGCACAGCCTATACCAAAATACATATTTGCGGAGACGGCCATTTTACGCTTGGAAATGGGGGTAAATTCAGACATTTTAATAAATTCATTTTTTCAAGAATTAATTTTTTCTATATATCTTAAATTAGCTTACCAAGGTTCAAACTGGCGTTGTCCGGGTTCCAATGGTGGTGCAATTCCAACTGTTGCAGTGTACATGACAGATGCCGATAATTCACATGATAGAGCTACCGCCAAGCTCTTGTATCGACAAGACACAAGTTCTATTTCGCACAGTAAAATTTCCAAAGATATCTTCTTTGCGTTTCCCGATCTTATAGGCAGTGTAAATTTGCTAAATTGGAGATTTGTCGTGACTTGGTACAACATTCCTCCATTTGGCGGCACGAGTGCTTTAACATTACGGAACACTTATCAAGCCATTTTGACGAGAGATGTGAGTGGATCTCATTCCTTCCTCGTGATCTACTACGGCAATATGACATGGCCTGAATTAACTCAAAAAGACAGCCCAGCTCGTGTTGGCGTATTCGGAGGAACAAATAGTAACAATATTTATCTAGTACCAGGATCTTGTACATACTCCTTGCTTAATATTGGCGAAATGAGTAATATTGACCAGCCAGGTAAATTCGTTTTCAAAATTGATACTACTGTTCAGCTGCCTTTAGTATCAAAATGCATCAAGTCTAATGAGACGCGTATGGTTAATGTTCAGCTTAAACCCAGCTTTGTTTCTGTATTGGGGAAACAGAATTTGTTAGTACACAACTTCAAAATATGTTTGGATAATTACGTCAAGACAGTAATTTGTATTTATCATGATAACAGAAATGGACAAAATCCCCAAAAAATTAAAGGTTTACTGTTAAAAGGACAATCGGTTATAGTGTGTCCTACACCAGACTTTTATTTCTCACTTGGCAAGGTTAAAGTAGATATACATGTGACTTTTTTGGACGGGAAAAAATTGTTTGCTTCTGGATATGTTTATGTGGGGAAAACTGACTACAATGAGAATGAGGTCAGCCTAGAAGCAGTTCAAAAGACTAAAAATCCACTTCAATTGCGGCTTTCAGCTCGTTGGAATACATTAGCCGTGAACCAGATTGAAGTCGACCTGAAGGAAAAAATTGGTAGTTGGGGCATGAACTGGTCGCCAGCAACATCAAATGTAAATGTAACATTAATGGAACTAGTGGGCTCCACGTGGAGAAAGCTTGAATCTTTTGAGAATATTCCAAACACAGGAAGATGGACACACGACTTCTTAACACTTGAACCACAAAGCATACTCTTTTCGGATAGATTGGAAACTCCACCAAGTATACTGGCAATTTCGACATGTGTATCCACGAAAACAGGTGTGCAGCTTTGGGAGACAAAAATAATGAATATCGTACATGCAACAGTGGTTTTAGGCAAGCTGAAAAATAATCAGACAGAAATGTTCCCAAACATTTATGACAAGAAGTGTAAACAGTGGCATGACCACGAACCACGCCCACCAACAGATGCACTTTCATGTCCATTCACTCTCGAGCAAGCTGCTAATGATTGGAGATTCTTGTTGGATCACAGTGGAACAGGCACTTCAAAAGTACTAAATCCGCAAAATTACACGATTTATCTTCAACGTGTGCCCTCTGCATCAGGGGCAGGATCACAGTGCTCCTATGACAATCAAGGATATTTAGTGAATGGTTATCCTCATGGCAGTAGGATGCATATGTATAGCCCAAACAGTTGGAAGCATCATTGGGACCACTATTGGGATGACATTATGCCTTATATCCAATGTTGTGAGTTAAGTTTTAGAAAAGAAGACAATTGTCGTAAGTTTTATTTCCCCAAGCGACCACTTCAATCTTCATACGTTCCTCCAGTTCCATTTCGTGCTAGTGGGGCAACCCATATTTCTAGTTTTGAAGGGAACACGTATTTACTGCTAGATAAAATTGGAACGTTTACGCTGTTAAGCTATGGAAAGGAGTTGGAAATACAAATTTTGGCTGAGGGCTACGTAAGCCCACATTCGAGAATCGATACAACTGTGATAACTTCAGCCGCAATCAAATTTGTAACAGTAAACAGCACGCAACTGAAATTCCAGGTAACAGCCAACTCGTCAAATGGCCTGTTGATATGGCACGATGACCAACCACTGAACTTTTACAGGGACAATTTGTATAACATCAACCACGACTACCTTAAAGATAGCTTTACTTTATACGACCAAGGTATGAACGTGTTTATCAATGGAACTTCAGAGGCCCATTTCTCATTTTCATCTGGGTTCTCGATCAAATTCATGCTTTCTGCTGGAAATCAATCAATAAATATAATTGGCTCTGCGAGTACAACATGCTTGCCTAATGTTACAGGGCTTTTAGGAAATTTTAGCGGAAACTTGGGTTTTGTGGAACAATGGAGAGTTCCAAAGAACGAGTCTCTTTTAAAGTTTCCTCCTGGAAAAACGTATGAACATTATAACAATGCAACCGTTAATCCATCTTACCAGCCTAGTCGTGACGATTTTCTCAGAACAATTCCTGCTCGTGCCAAAACATTTTGTGGAAATGTCCAAGACTGTCAAATCGATTATGTATTAACGAATAATCAGGAATTCGCGAAAACGTCAATTTTTGCATATGAACAGTTTGATAAGCTTTTGAATGCTAGTAAATCAAGAAGGGATGCTATTAAATGTACAAAGCCAGATACAATCAAGCATGGAACATTTTTTGGAAACAATTTTACAGTTGGAGCAAGTATTCAAGTCAACTGTGATATTGGTTATTATTTACGCTCCACAAACAAAACTTTACTAAACGATAATTTTGTGTGCACGCCTGTCAGTCATGCTGCATGGATCAGTAAAAATTCAACAGCAGACTTGGCTATTTGGTTGTCCCAATCATTATCGCAGCCCTTAATAAATCTCTCAATGGAATGCATTTCCATGAATAAAGATGCAGCAAAGCAACTCACTACAATGAAAGTGAGTCCAAAAATTATCTCTGTTTTTGGAAATCAGTCACTTACTTTGAATTTGACAGGGAAAATCGAAACAGGACATATTATGGAAATTACATGCGTGTTCACAAGTATTATTCCAGCATTTCGTGTCGAGGTACATGGCGATTTAGTGATTCGCGTATTTAACAATACTGGAGATTCGATTCTGGTGACTTGTCCTACACCAATTTTACCTAAATTGGGAAAAATAAACGTAAAGTTAACAATTAAATACATGAACAAACATCCGCTGTATTTTGAAACATACGTTTGGTCTCAAAAACTACCTCAAAATATAGAACAGTTACACGTTTCTCTAAAGCAAACGGAAAACACTTTGGTATTATCATGGGATCCTTCAGTTTTTGGAAATTACAACACAAGCAATTGCAATTTTAAATTAGTTCTTTTGCAAGCAGATAAGTTTTGGACGGAAATTTGTACAATAGCCTCTGAAATTTGCAATACCGGAAGTCTCAATATTTCCATTACTAGTATATCAACATTAAGTTCATTGAAAAACGTTTGGAATAAGAGCATATCTTTCAAACCGCCTAAGTTTGCATTGAGAGCTGCATCAATGTCTAATAATTTTTATGCTACCAGTTTTTTATCAAGTGTTGTCGTGTTGCACGACGTCATCATGGCTGGCTCAAGCAAAGATGATGAACACATTGAGTTATCACAAAACGAACAAATTCCTGGAATACCGGATTTTGATGTACTCTGTAGACAATGGTTCGAAAATGACGACTTTTTAGTGCATGCAAAGAGTACACTTGTATCTGCATGTCCAAGGTCAGCAGCTTTGGCTGGCATTGACTGGCGATTCCGAGAATCCAACCAAAAAAGCTCATCAATTTTATATCCAAATGCTTCTGTCGTTTATGTGGAAAGCTTACCCAATTATAAATTAAAATTAATTGTGGAGTGTGCATACAACGAAGCTGGAAACCTGATGATGGAAGCTCCAGCTGGAAGTCGTGTTTATCGTTGGAATAATGACTGGTTGAATCACTATACTCATGATACTATACCATATCTTTACTGCTGCAAATGGAGCAAAAATGAGGATAATTGTCGTAACTTTTATAGCAACAGAGGAATTCAAATCGGCGGAGCGTATCAAGTACCTAAGTTTGCCCATATTTGGGGTGCTGGACATTTCTTCACATTTGATAACCTGATGTACAGATTTAACGGTTCTGGAGTGTTTTGGATGATCAAAAGTGAGGCTCATATTTCATGGAACAAAATTAGTAAGTTTGAATGTCAAGTGAAATTAGAATCATATACTTCAGCATGGAGAAATCAAAGCGACACCAATGAAACATCAAGAGCCTCAGTGATCACTGTATTTGCTATACATCAAGTTATCAACAAGGACAAAGTTACATTTCAAATTATGAGAAATATTTCCGGTGATTTCCACATATTTGTGGATGGGGATCTTTTGGATTTACATAAAATTAATGAATTTCATCATGACCATGTCAACTTATATTTCAATCGCACATCTTCCGAGCTAATGGTTGCATTTCAGTACGGCTTCTCATTTAAATTCAAATCGTTCGGTATTAACGAATATGCAATTAACACTATCGTATCGGCTTCAATGGAAATCAACAAAAGTCTGACTGTTGGATTACTTGGAAATTTAGATGGACTTAAAGATAACGATTTTGCTACTCCGTTAGGGTCACAATTACTAGCAAATTCTTCAGAAGACATTCATTTTCAATTTGGAATGAAATGGGTTGTCCAGCAAAATGAATCATTATTCACATCAAATGAGAATTTTTTCAAGCCAAATTTTCAACCTGTTCGTGCTTCCCACCAACACACAAACCTACCATCAAATAAAATTAAAGAAATTTGTAAAGATTCAGTAGAGTGTGAATTTGATGCGTTGGTCACAGGTAGCGAAACATTTGCCATGTCAAGTAAACTTTCACACGATACTTTTCAAGATATTCTTAGTATTTCTATCGTATCAAGTGCCCCTGTTCCAGAATGTATTTATCCGGAACATTTAAAACAAGATGAAACGCAGAGCATACTAACTTTGGGATCAGAGATACAGGTGGTTTGTGAAGATTATGGCATTTCCGAAGAGAATATCACTTTTACTTGTGTAGATCAAGGTAACGACACATTCGAATGGATTTCATTGCAAAACGAGGACCTTTCATTGGGTATCTGTTTATCGGATAAGAATCCATTAACAACCCAACAAGTTTCTGCTGGAGACTTTAATGATTTTAAAGACGAAGCGTTAATGCTTTTATCTGTAGCCATTATCATACTTCTCATTGCAGTTTGTATTCTTACGTATCATGTGATTATGCGAAAAAAATATTTAGCGTTGGAAGCAACATATCGCCCTCCAATGGCGACTAACTTGCTGGAATTGCAATTAAACGATTTTATAAATAATTAGGAAACATCTAAACATTTCTGTGCTCTTAAATTTCAACAATTTTTCTTTGTACTAATTATATAATTTTACGAAAGATTTAACGATTTAAAAATAATAAAGCGTATCAAGCATCCCAGAACTTCTGTTTATTTTGAATCATTCATTATCATTGCCAATGAACAATTACTTAACTACAATCAAGTATACAAATGTTGCGATGAGTAAAGGGATGTCGCCAAAAGGACAAGGCTGATGCAAGTGTACTTTATTAATTGGCTGACAGAAAATTTTCCGAAAGTCATAGTCATAATGCTTAATGAAAAATAAATGTAAGAACGACAAAAAGAGGTTTCGTTGTAAACATTTTGATTGCTCTGAATTTTTATTTGCTCGTAAGGTGAAATTAACGATTCAGCAATTTGGTATTTTTTCATAGAAAATTATGTATCGTTGCCGTTCAAATCTGATAATTATTCGGGAAAGTAAATACGTTACTTAACCGTAGTAGTATCCGGTGTAGATGAATTGTGGGTTTGGTTGGGCGATTGGAAGAGGACGTGCTTCTGGGACTGGAGATGGTCCAGCCATGGCAGCGGCAACGACCATGGCGACGAGGAGAAGGACAGCGAACTAAACAGAATTTCAAATTTATTTTTTAAGTTTTTGAAGTTTGTTAATGATGAGGTGACGACTCCTCTATGCGGTTGTCAAGAACAAATGAGATCAGATTATGCTCGTGTCGTTGTGTGAGAGTTTGGCGTTAGTTGGAGGTGAATTGATGGTGAATTGAATGATTAGGATGGCAACAAATGAGGCTTCAAATGTGCATGAAAAATAGCTTGAATCTCGTGACTTGTGA
>JAQFXM010001354.1:0-33268 GCA_034693345.1 Entomobrya multifasciata
GCAATCTCATCAAGTAATTCAACGATTTTGTCCTTTTTATCCACATCTTTTTTCTGCAAGGCCAAAGCTTCACAGAGTAACGTAACAGTGCGAGACTTGTCTTCATGAACGGTGTCCATTAAATTGGAAATGTTCTTGGACAGCTCGCCCTCCTAAATCACAAAATAATGGAACTTTTAGTATACACAAAAATATAATTCTTAAACAAAATAGCATTGAAAATCTAACGAAAATATTAACAATCCATTACATCTTTCATTAAAGCCAGAGCTTGAAGAATTGCTACTTTTCCTGCGTTGAAATCCATGTTTACGCAAATTCAAAGCTAAAAAAATATGACAGAAGCTATTGAAAATTGATAAATGATATGACAGTGACAGATTCAGCACGGAGAGCTAGTATTGTTAAAAGGGACTAACTACAAAACAATGACAGCTAGGAAAATGGCTTAGCGTTTAGAAAGAATCAACTAAGGGCGGTCGTCGTCTGCACTGAGGCGTCTTGGGACTTTTTCTAGTCGCGAGTTGAGGTTTTTAAAAATCAAATCAATGAATTCAAAACTAGCGGGTAATTTTTTTACGAAATCCTGAAAGAGACAAACATGAACTACACACATTTTTTGTATTTTTTCCTTTTCTTCCATTTTTACAGCGCAGTCAATAAAGCGTTTACAGTTTACACAGTTTTAAAATTTACTATGCAGCATTTCTTTTTACGTTTTTTTGCTGGCCCTGCCACACGACAGCCACCATCGCCAAGCTTCTTTGCCACCGTCACCGTTTTGCTTGATAAATAATTGCTACTTGAGCTTACGAAAAATCAAATCTAATATCATTTCATATTTACCATGTAGGATAAAGATAGAAGTAGAGACGGCTTAAATGAATGCCATTTTTCCTTCTGAGTGATGAGATGGATATTAATGTGTGATTAAAATAATATTTATAAACTGACCAACTTTGATATATCAGGCTTTACCAACTTGCCACAATATTTTCGTCTTTTGTACCAATTAAGAATTAATTGCTACCACTAGCCGGATATGACATTACACCGCAACTGAAATCCGGTGCATGGCATAATTTTTGTTTGCACCTTAAGTTTCTCTTCTGATCTGATATGATTTAATTGTTGGCTGCATGCATTGCATTGCGAACAATTTTTTTAAATTTTGCATGTAAACCAGTTTAGAAACTGTTGTAATTGTAATTTCTATGCAAAAAAAGAAACTTGCCAAACTTAACGCAACTGTAGTTTGTTCTCTAACATGAATACCATTACTATCGGGTTGCTATTGTGCTGCTTCCTGGTTTATTTTGTGGAAGCCAATCCATTTTTGCGGAATTTCATGGTAGACAATGAAGGGGAGAAGTATGACAGGAATGTGCGTCAGGTAAAATGTTAAAATTTTGATATAGAGAAGAGAACTAACTACATTTTTGGACATTTAGGTTTGTAAAATGCGACCGTAAAATCGAAAATGATTTGATTTTTATAGTGCCTCGGGAATTGGGCACGTTGTCAGTATGAAGATGGACCAAGATGCTGCAGTGGATACTGTCATCAAGGCATGGGCGACCCGTTTGGGAACTGCAGAAGATTTTAAAATGATTTACAGAACAAAATGTATGTTTAATATAAATTATTATCAACAGCATTGATGACAAATTGAAAGATAATAAATGCAAAATACAGGCGATTTTTTTTCAATTCGAAGTAACATGGATTTATTGTAAACTGAACTATTATACTAACTAAATAAATCAACATTTTACAACAGTCGGAATAAATTACGACTAGCATATTATGGTACCTGTTAGAACACAAGAAACAATACCAAGAAGAATATTTAATATTTTATGAAGAAGAAATCTTGTACTCATTTTTTTACTCACTTCATATCAAAAACAATTTCATCTCTTGTCTAAAGTTCAACCAGTACTTAGGTATATTATTTAGTGCACAGACGTTACTGTTGCGGTTTGTTCGAACAACTCTTGACCTTGAAAATACAGTTCGATAATTTGCATAAAATTTTTCGTGATATATACATATATCTGTAATGTGTATAAATTCTGTAAAAAGTACAAACTACTTGATACATTTTTTTTCTCTAGAACTACTTAATTCGATTATGAAAGATCTTGATGATTGTACTACATACTACATGTATGTATTTCTTGAAAGACTGCAGTGTCTCCGATCACCAATACCACAATCATAGCTCGCATAGAAAGGAGAAAATCGGTACTCAGATATTGGATACCTTTCCAGGATTTTCCTGTGTACACAAGCTGGAATGACCATTTGCCCTGCATCTCTTCCCAATCCATCAAAAATCCAGAATAAATAGGAGGTAATACTTTTGCTGAATTTGCCATAACGGTCAGCACGCTCGAAATCTGCTTTCGCCTGTTCTGCGAGTCTCTGGTTTGGTTTACAAGAATATCTTTCATAAAAATTGCCATAATAATTTCCATCATAACGGCGAGGCACTTGATGTTTTGACATGGCTCTGGCATAGGCTTCATATTTCAACACATCAAGATCAAACCTGGAATGCTTGGTGACGCATACGTCAGAATCATCTAATTCCTCTTTGAGAAAGTCGACAACGCCTTTGATTTCTCTGCAGCATACGAGGTCGTAATTTCCACAACGATTTGAGGTAAGATCACACTCGCCGCATTTGCACCTTCAAAAAACGGCAAAAATTTTTCCACATTTTACAAAGTTTAAAAAGTTTGAAATTTTAAAGATAACATGGAATGCTTCTGAAAAACTTACCAGCCAAAATTTCGTTGAGTCACTGTGTCTCTTGCTCGGCCTGCCAGATTAAGTTTCGACCCCAAATTTTTGCACAGTATGCACCTCGCATCATTCTGCCCATCATCGGGTGGCTCATCTTCGCTACTTGAAGAACACGATTTAACAGGGCCATCAGATTCGTCTGAAGAACTTTCTTGACTTGCTGTTTGTTTTGGTAAATCCTTTTCTCCTTCACTTCCACCTATTTCTAAATCAACCTCCTCCTCAGTTTCTGCATCACTGGTAACGCTACTGCTACTTGGTGTACTACCATCAAAATTTGAGCTTTCTTCTGATGAGTTATCCACAACAGGACAAGGTGATGAACCAGAAGTGTAGGAAGATTCATCATCATCACTTTCCTCATTTTCTTTTTCACTATCAGTCTTGTCAGAACGGATGGGTGATTGACGCTTGGGTTTGTTTGCCATTCTTTCCCTTTTCTCCCGAAGTTTTTCTAAAGCAGCAGCTTTCTTCATTTTGGAATCACTTGGAGCTCTTAGCTTCCTTCTTGTAATTCTTTTAGAATTTCTGTCACTGTCTTTTTCAACTTCCGCTATTGAATCTGCACTCGTGCTCTCTTTGTTGCTTTTATTCTCTGAATCTGAGTCCGAATCTAGTTGGAGGGATGGCCTTTTAATCCGTGAGAAACGAGGCTTTGATGAAGGTTTAGCCTGAGACGACTTTTCTCCGTTTTGACTAGATGATTGATCTTTTGGCTTTTTACGTAAAACAGTTACAACTTCAAACAAACTTGAACTGGAACTTGAGTCTTCAGATTCAGGAGGAGGAGTTTGGACTTTACGTCGTTTACTGCTCCGAAGAGATTTATTTTTTTCAGTTGGTTTCTCTTTTCTCTTTCTTCCTCTGACAGGGGCCTCATTTATTGGTTCAGAAGACTCAGATTCCGAATTATTTGTTTGAAAACGGACCCGTTTAGTTTTCTTGTCTTTCTTCTTTTGTGGCTTTATAGCATTGCTGCTAGACCGACAAGCTCTTGAGGTGGATGGCTGCGGAGAATCGGATTCTTCGTGGTCACTCATGTTCCGAACTTCCGTTGTGGAGGTACCACCAGGAGTCCCAGAAACATTGCAGTTTGGAGTTTCACTATGAGTTACATTGTTTTCCCCTTCGTCATTTTCAAAATCGACTGATGGGTCGAAAAACGTCACGTACTCTTCTTCCTGCGACTTGGCTGGTGCATTTCCTGATTCCACGTTCCCTTGAAGCTGAACCACTTCAATGGTTTCATATTTAATATCAATGTCTTCATCGCTGTTGTCAAAGATGTCCACTGCAACCCGAATCTGAGAAACTTCTACTTCTTCTACGTCATCTACTTCTACTTCAGCAGTACCATTCATTTCGTCAAAATTAGAATTTATATCTTCACTAATTGCAATTGGCGAACTGGATGAAAAATTTGAGTTATCGTTTTGTCTAAATGTATCAACATCAGAGTCGTCATTCAAATTTTCAATAACAACATCGTTATTATCGCCTTCCAGTACTTCCACGGATGAAACATTGACATCATAATATTCTGTGTCAGGTACATCTCCATCTGTATCTGATGATAAGTCAACTACCGGTGGTGGTATTTTGGGCAGTACACGCTTTTCCCATACTCCCTCATCCTGTGACATTTGTAAAAAAGGCGATTAATATACAGTTTCAGTGTCACTGGGTGAAGGTCAGTCTTATTCAATGAAGTTCATTCAATGAACTATGATCAATGATCTGTCAGTTGACAATGCTAAAAGCCTTGTTGTGCTGACATTTACATACCATTTGGTTTCAATAATTTACTTTTAAACAGATTATTGCTTTCACTGTGTAATTTTTTGGGTAAAGCACATGTTGGTATTTATTTTATTGCGTTACTAATTAACTTTTAGTTAATTTTGTTGCTTTTGAATCAAAACGTCAAGTTTTCAGTTTTAAAGCTCCTGAAAGTTGGAGCGCAACACATGTACACAATTAGGGTTGTGTAAAAATGCGCATGCATGTATCGTATCATAATATTTATCATCTGTTAGCTACACAAACAAGCAAAAATTCTATGAAAAAACAGTGCTGCTGCTCGAGTAAGCTCTGCTCCATAATATTTTTCATTTTTCATTTTTCACCTGCCACCTGCTGCTAACGAGTTTTCTTGTACAACAAAAAAATACACTTGCACTTGCTGGCTGACTTATGGCTTCATTCAAGTACGTCCGTTCAGCTTGGACGTGGAGAACGATGTGGAAGTGGAAGGAAATGGAAATACAGAGTTAACTAATTTATGATGATAATGATGAAGTAATGTTTCATGAATTTAATTTGTAGATCTTGTATTTTAATGACGCATTCATTTAGATTCTTAAAACTCCAAAGATAATCATGAAATAATTTAGTAATAAAAATTATTTTATAGACAGAGAAGCGGATTGTTAAAAAAAACCATATCTAATCAATTTTAAATCAATTTGTGTTACTATTTTGATTCGAGATTTGATAAAGGAAGACTGTTTATGTATCCAGAATCCATTTTGACCAAAATGAATAAAATCCACATGGATTTGAGTATGCGTATGTAATCTACATATAAAACATCGCACTGATAATTTTCCTGTACACTGAAAAGTTTACAGTAACCGCATGATAACTGTTTGGATGTTACTAATTAATTCAGTTCGGCACTCTATACAATATCCACATTGAATCAATGACGTGTGTCATATAATATACTCATGTCAGGCATGTGTCATACGCTATTTCCTGAAGGATTTTGGGGATATCACTGGGATAGTGGAACACAACGTTAGCACCAGGGGAGTTGCAGCCAATTTAGTCTGATTTTAGTACATAAATATTTATGTTGTCAATTGATTTCATTTATTTATCAAGGCAAGTTAGAAAATATGTACAAGTGGACTCTTCCTTGTTTTCATACGATTGCAAGATAACTTGTCGTTGTTATACATAAAATTAATAATATATTGATACGAGAAACCCTCTAAAAAAGGAAAACTTTTTGTATTGTTGAAATACACATCTAAACAATGAAGTGTCTCGCAAACAATGAAGAAATTTGTTCTTCACGTTCACTTTCATTTGGAAGAGTTCAAAAGGAAAAATATTCCATTTTTCAGCAGTAAACGAGCACATCGTCAGCTTAAATGCGCTCACTAAACCAGCACACGGTACAATGTATGTCGAAGTCGTGGTAAAGTAGGTAAAACTGAAGGTATCTCTAATTTTCAATACTGCTCTGTAGCAGCTTTTCAGTGAACACTTTCACGCAGTGACTCAACAGAAAGATCCTTGCACACGTACAACAATTAGATCGCCATTTTTGTACAATTATCGCGCGTAGGTGTGGAAGCATGCAATCTAGTTTAAAGGTGTCCTCAACTACATGCTTCACTTAACTATTGTAAACGGCTGAGGGGTAGAAGGAAATAATTAACATTGCATTACTGGCTTGCATTGTTGCAAGTTTGCAAAAGGCTTCTTTGCAATATTATTATGACTTTATAAACAAATAAATTTTCTCAATTTTTTATCATTATGTGCCTTCTTATAATAACCGGTACATTTATATTAATAAGGAACCTGCAGGCACTTGGCGCTTGCATGAACCCTTAGCTATGCTATCAAAATTATCTCGCTGCGCTGCTCTGCTTAAAAATGCATTGCATTGCGTTGCGAATAGACTAGTCCCAATTTAATGTGAAGAAAATCATAGCTTATATGAATTTTGCAACTTAAAATTGCACTGTAATGCACTGCATACCAAATCATGAGGCTGACAGTTTGTAAATTAAGAAGACTGATTGTGAATGCGAATATAATTGAAAGAATACATGGCCAGACGCATTAAAAAGAAAAGCTAGTATAAATTGTATGATTGTCAATTGTTAATCAATCATTCATTCATTCATTCGGCTGAGTTAATCAAACCATGGTTTGAAAGGATTACCTCTGCCTCTTTCATTTAAAAAAAAGTAAAATGCAAAGTGTAAACTGGAACATAAGCTACGTTAACTTTGCGATTTTATATTTCGACGTCGTAAAATATGAATCATGTAGTGACCACGCAGATTCTCATAATGCCCCGGTACAATTTACAGTACAATTTACTTCAGTTTACTACAATTCTATCAGTTCATCAATTCATCATCAATCATCATTATCATTATCATTGTTAAAACCAAATTCATTTGTCTGGTTCTGGTTGTTTAAAGGAAGATGAAAGATGAAAAGTAATTAATTAACTTTTTAGTATTCATTAACGGTTCATTTTTCTTCGTAACAGATTTAAAGGATTTGAATTATTCGTTAACTTATAGACCATTTGAATTTGATTACTTGAAATTAAATAGTTTTATAAGCTTGTTACACCGACCAACTGCACTGTTGGGTTAAGGCAATAATCGTACATACACAATGATAATGTATGCATTTAGCTCAATTAGATTCAGGTGAACAAGCCTGTCGGTTTCTTTGATTTTTTACCTTCTGCTTTCCAACTTTTGAATATGATTGAATATGTTTTTTTCAGAAGTCCACCAAGGAATCGCGTTTCAAATCTTGATTTGGCAATGCTAATACAACTACGCGTTATATCTGTATGAAAATAAATCTGCCAATTAAACAGAAAAGTTATATAGCTAAATGGTACTTTACGTAATAGTGGGTCATTTAAATTTAACACTGAACGGTTAAATATTGGCACACGTATGTATCTGATTACCTTTGTTCTACTATATTTTATTACTGAACGCGTTAACCCATTGGTTTGAATATGATAAAGTTTCAAAATAAAGTCGATTACCGTCTTTAATTGAAGACGAATCGCATCTCGTGTGTTCCTATTTTAAAATACGTAACCCATTCCATTCATGTTGGTTAATGATATCAGTGGGCGGCAGTAAATGAGATAACTCTATTTTAAGAATGTTACTCAATCAACAAGTGTAACTAAAAGCATCAAAATTGAATTTTTGAATTGGTATCCCTTTCGATTAAATCATTTTTATATTACCTGTTATGTTGACGGGATTGTTGAAATGATTCTTCATTCATGAATGAATCATAAAGCAGTACTTCATTACAATTACAAAACTGTTACAATAATGAAAACACATTGTAGCGTTGCGGCACAAGTGTCATTTTTACATTGCCTCACGTTTATCCTTGTCTGAGTCAATAGGTACGGTGTTGAGCCTACATTTCATAGTAAATTTGGAGATCGTGAACAAAGCTAAAAATACGACAAACGAAAGTAAAGGTGTGCTAGATATCGCGAGAGAAACTTACTTTTGGCCCAAATGCGAGCAAGACTGACCTACCAACATTGTTTTCCGGCATATGCAAGGCTTCAAATCTTCACCAAGTGGAAGCTGGGTCACTTTGACTTTGTAGGTTACCTTGCTTGTAGAAAGTCGGAAGTCTAATTTTGTCCCCATATATATCATTCTATTAATAACTTTATACTATTATGAATTTCAATCTCTTTTTATGATTTATAGAGGTAGAAATGCTTAATTAAGTAATGGCACATTTAATAAGCTCCATGCAATTTTTGGACATGTGAATTCATGAGTCAAATTTCAGTCTGTAAGATACAGCAAATTAGTTGATTTAATCAGTACGTTCAATGTTAGGATTTCTTTTGTGCAAAGCTTTGTTATTGGTTGTTTAAAAAGCCATTGCTAATCATGGCATAATACGGTATGACTATTCTGCTATTGCCATTATGGGTAATTCACCTCATTAATTTGTCCAGGGTCCAATAGTCCAATAATCGTTTTCTAATAAATTGTACGTCTGCAGTATCAGATTTTTTTAATATGAACGAAGTGTGATTAAGAATTATTTATTGAGATTATCTCTCAAAGAGATATCTCCTATATGTAAGTATGTATGCATATGTTATGCCATTTCCTGAAGTCGACAACTTCTTAGCATTCTTTATTACATAGAAGTCATTCGATTTCGATAGCATTGATGATGTCAGCAATACCGTAATCGTATGCATGTATATTTAATGAGCATGAATAAATCATATATGTAGTAGTCCGTAGATGGTTACCGTTTCATGGTTAAATCTTATCTTATCATTTGGTGCTTAATTTCCCACAACTGCTCCTGGGTGCATTTATTGTTTGTTTTGCTGTGGTGTTCTCATAAACACTTGTGAAAAATAATGTCATAATAATTCGTAGTCATTTAAGTTGCAGACAAAATTAAAGACATTTTTTTCTATTCTTGATTGCAAAAAAATAGAGACGACTTTGTATCAAAGGATTGGAATGTGTACGAATTTTATTCATTGTACATATACATACGCGCTTAATGATACCGCTTTTAGGCTTTATCTCTTAAAACTACATTATTACATGATTACCTGCGGTTTACATGAACATTATTTAATTATTGACATTCTAAATTCACTAATAAGCTACCCTTGTACTAAATTGACTGATTCTTGAGATTATCTTTTATACACCTCCAACAATAATTGGTTTAAAATAATCTTTTTTTTTTGAATGTACGGTTAGTGAACTTACATGTTCTTGAATCTTGAAAACATTAACGTTTCATAATAGATAGTAGTACTTTTCGCTGGCAATTCGCAAACTATGTATTGTGTACATATACACTTACTTAAAGTAATGATATTTATTATCTCAATAATCTTGTTGAACAAGACAAAAAATATTTTTGAAACTACCTACTACTTATAATCAGTTGAATTACAAATCACATTTAGATTGGCTAGAAAATTGCACCGCCATTATGATCGCCGAACGAACCTCAAAGAAACTTGATCCTTTTCTATGCGTAAACTTTGACAGAATCACAGCACAGTTTGGGAAACCTTATCGGAATTCTTCGGGGGTGAACATACCTGGAAGAATTACACAAATTCAACATGGATATTATTAAAATGTAAATTTCAATAAAACTGGCGGCCCAGTTTCAATCGTATTTAGCAATTTAGCTATAACATACCCTTAGCACGGCGAAGGATTGAATCTTTCGATGGATCATAAGGATGGTCCTTTGATGGAATTTCAAGAACTGCTGGAACTGGCGTGGTGTGGGTGTCAATGACGTACCGAATCATTTCAGCCACCTACAATAGTATATAGAAAAAAAAGTTTAGTCTAAATTCTCAGTTTAGGTTTTTACATTTCATATAATTTTAAAATTTGCAGTTTTCATACATTTTGATTTATAAGTATAATATCGATGTCATCTCTGCGGATGAATTTTTTGAACATTTCTTCTAATTCGCTAATGCTGGTATCTACAGAAAAAAACAATAAGCAAAAATTGTACGTTATATAATGCGTTTTCACATGTTGTTTTACATTCAGAAAAATTAAAAATGCTTTTGCATTGATAATATCAATTCTTACTCTTGTCAACGACAAAGAAATTGGGCTGTCGGTTCTTATTTATTTCTCCGATCCCACCCAGCAAGAATCCGACACAAGTGTCCTGAAATCAAACCAGAAACAAAATCATGATTAATACACAGCCATGAAATTCATATATTTCATAATTTCTTATTTCTTTGAAACCATTTCTTTAAACTCACCTCATCCCCAATCACAGCAATAAGCTTTCCTTTAATTGACGAGTGCATAGACATTTTGAAAACCTTGAAACCTAACTCTTGCTTACTTCAATGTCAAACTTTTTTTATGCAACCCTAAAAAATCTGTACTTCCTCCTGACAAAAAATGATTGTTTTGTTGAACTTCAAAACTATATAATCACCAGCTATGCTATCACCACCAACAAAAAACTCAGAATAAATTACTTTACTATAAAAGAACACTTCAAATTAGAGGGTGTTTTCTTAAAATCTTCCAAATACAACTTCTTGACTTGATTGAATGTTTGTCTACTTTATCATTTTGTTTTCATTTCATGTGTTAAAATCACATGTAAAAGCATCTGCTTTGTATGTATTTTTTGGATGTGTTTGCAGAGCCTCGCCCTTAAAATTATCTTCATCCTTTTTGTACATTATACTTTTCATACAAATCTCTATATACCAATTTGAGAAACACTTATACTTAAAGTGGCCGCTTCAACTCTGATTTTTCTCACATATTACCTACAAATATTTTACTCTATGCTTATTTCAACAAAGGCCAGCGTATAAAAAAGCCAACCAAGCTTCGCTTAGCATTTAATGAGCAGAACAAGCAGAAAAAAGGGTAAAATGATAATTTTTCATGGATTTCATCTTCATGCACCTGTGCATTTTCTATATCAAAATAGTAAAACAGTAAGATGATAAGTTCTAGTGGTACTCATGATGGCCTGGCCTGATGAGTATGATGGTATGAGACAAAAAAAGCAAATAGCGATACGCATAAAAATTTATATGTATGATTCACACAAGTCAAGTCACAGTGCATAAAACTACGTTACATGCAGTGAACCTAGTAAATGTACAAAGCGTGAATATCTCACTCACTCAAGTCCGACTTAAAGGATTTTGATGATGATGATGGCTAGAGGAGGATGGATGATGATGAGGTGAACATTACATGAACAATCACTACATTTTCACAAGACATGCTCATCTCATCTCTCTCTCTTCATTGTTGTTATTATTATTCCCAAACACGTACCATAAATGTTAGATTGTACAGCTCATTTTTACACTTGTACGCGCAGAGCACCAGAGATATGTACACAAGACGGAATTGTTGTGTTTTTGTTACCTTACCTGTTACTTACCTTACGCTTTACTTACCTGTGTACTGACTGACTCACAGTCTTATTGTTATGCTGGTACCTTTATAAAAATATAAATTTTTCCCATTTATTTTTACGTTCATCCAATCCACTGCGCAGCAAAACACTTTTTTTTCAACATTTACCATATCGCATCATCATCACCACTTCTAGTACACTTTGCTTGTCGTGCACCACCATCATCAAGATACACATTTTTATATGCATAAATTATTTACCTGTTTCATTGTATACATGTCTTTCTTGTCTTTTTTCTCCTTCTATTATGTCTACTGTTCTGTTTTGATGTTATACATTATTATGATTATGTGAGATCACTACTGGGATCTTGAGATTCTTCAACAATCAGTTGAGCATATCAGCATAATCACATCAAGGTACACATCTCAACTCAACCCTCTCTCTCCTTTCCTCCTTTTTACATTGCAGTAAGTCAGGCACAAACACAGGCACCGCAGCGATATGCACAATCTTATGTTTTGAATTGATATGCATTATATTCGGAATAGCGCAGCTTAAAAGAAACCTTACTTTTATTAGACTCTACACACACTATATATTGTGTACTTAATTTTAAATTTTTAAAATCACAAACTCTTCAATAAGCATACATACATAGCCTCTTTTTCTACAATTTTTACAGTTACTTGCCTCTCTCTCTCGCTAATATTGTCCATCCGTCCAACAATCATGATCACATTATCATCATGATTCTTTCGTACTTGTCGTCTTTCGTACAATCTTGAATTCAAACCTTCATAACATCAACATCAACATATTTTTTTCAGAAGTAAATATCTCTACATTTTTTTGCATTACTCAAAAAAACATGATACCTGCTTTTGTATCTCTTCACTCTGCTCGTCTTGGTGCTTCAGTTACTCCTGCTGGTACTATAGAAGATAATCAGTTTTTTTACATGTTCTCCTCTGTTTAGTTATTATATTACTATTATAGAACACCACTCAACATAGTAAATGACTTTTTAGCAAGTGCATTAGCAAAATGTGGTGGTCTCATCGCCTCTCTTCAGTTAGTGGTTGGTATGCCATGCCAGGCCAGACCAGTATAGTAGCACGTACTACAAAACTACTTTAGTACAAAATAAATATACATACCTAGAAAAACTTAATATAAAATAACATATATGGATATATATTTTTACTTTGTTTATTGTTGCGACTCCCTTTTGAATTGTAATATGTGCATAGAATCATATAGCACAAAAATTTCTGCTACCTTTCACACTTTCACACACTTTACAATGATGATTGTTATAAATGCAATGTTGTATAGAGATTCAACCAAGATACTGGTAGCAGCATCCCCATCCCCATCATCCACTGAAACAGCAGTACTGTATTTTTTCAGTTCATTATAAAAATTAACAATTATTACATATTTTTCATTGAGAAGATGCTGATGACTCTTTGGTAGCTGTCCGTTTCGTGCCGTAGTCTTGTAGAAAGGAAGGATTAGTTAGACGATACGATATACTCAACGTACGCACGAAAAAAAGCAAAAAAAGATTCTTTACTACATTTAGAATATATTGCATTGTTGCTATTATTATATTATTTTTTTAGAAAGGCATTCCATTCTTCGACCAGTCATTACCATTTATTATTTTTTGTTATTACAATTCAACTAGAATAAGAGTGTGCGCAGATTTGCAAGAGCAACATTGGCTTCAATGTTGTTGCTCGTTCCAAAGTTATTCGTTTACGTTTACAAGTTCTTTTTTTGTGAAGAAATGAAGCAAAAAAGTCAAGCCTAAAAATAGTTTCATACAAATTCAACCAAAGTTTTTGAAAAATAAAATGTGATCAATTTGTTGGTGTTGTTTTAATAGTTACGAAAAATATACAGGATCCAGTGCAAAATTAGTGCAGTGATTTCATATGTAAGTTTTGATACATGTGCATTTTTTTGTGAAGCATACAAAAGTGGGAGTGAGTTTTAAAGTGAATGAAGTCTCGTAACAATTTTTTAAAAAGTTGATTTGTATTTTATTTTGTTCCCAATACTATATTTATACTACCTTTGAGGACGCTTCATCAGTGAAACAAGTTAACATGGTGGATTGTCCTTCTAATCACGTAGTGGTAACTACAACACTGTGCGACGACGAATACTACCTACTAATCAACAAGGAAAATACAGGCAAGAAAAAAAAGACCTCATGACCTCATTCCTTTCTATACATAGTCATCATCATCGCGCGTCAACATACATACATTTATAATATAGTCAAAATAGTAGGATGGATGATACATATATATAGTTGTTGGTTCACTAGTTAATATGTGGCATTGTTATCGTAGGTACTACTACTACTACTATCAGCACCATCAAATGATATGAGGACTAAATATTATGAATAATAATGTTATATGAAAACAAAAAATTATAAAAAAATTCCTTTCATGAAGACGATTATGTATGACGGTAGTGGTGGTAGTACTATATGCTGAATGTACAATTGGTTACTATAAAAAATAGTGATGGGCACCTTATATACATATATTTTTTTGAAACTTTTAACCTGTTTAGTAGGATCCATTCCTTAATATAAAAATTTAGAAATTTGGGTAATTTCTACCTGCCATGCATTACACATGAGTTTATTACTGTCAGCAATTTAAATTTTAAAGTACTCAAAAGTGCAAAGGAGAAGACACATTTTTTATCATTCTTAACAGCAAAAAAATTATCGCTTTTATCAGTAGTTGCATTTACAGGTGAAATAGACAGGACATAATAATAATTATCAGAACAACAAGAAGGGTTATAGTTTACAGCAAAAGATTAAATGGATTTCATAAAAAAAAGTAGTTTCACAAATTTAAATAAAAATATATTACGTAGACGAACACTTGAAGACAATTTGGGCTTTTAAATTTTTTCTTCAAATATTTATTCAAAAATTATTTATGAAAAGTTTAAATATTTTTATGGCACAACCATAATTAACACAATTGAATGAAGGGTTTGATTGTTGTTTGGTGTTACTACTGTTATTTTTATGTCGTTACGTTTTGGTTTTTGTAAGGATGTTAGTGAATGGCGAGGTGAGAGAGAAAAACTGATTTGCATAAATATGCGTAAAAATCTACTGCGGAAATTAATGAGATGAATAACCTCCTCTTGTCTAAATGTTGATTATTACTATTTGTTGTGTTGTCTGTGGATTGCTCATTTCGACAAAATTGTGAAATGATTGTCATCATCATCCTGATTTTCTCAGTGATGTGATTATTTTATCGCTATTATTTATCGCAGTGAACTTTTTTGAAAGTAAAAATTATTTTTTTATGTGGTTCATATTTTAAATTCCTCACTTCAAATTTTTGCTTGTGTCATTGTAAAATTTGTGGGTTTTGTGTGCACATTGTTTTGAAAAAGTGGATTGCAAACATGAAATACTTCACATGCTGGGCTTGCGTAATTATTGCGGTTTTGATTCTTAATCAATAAAATAGCTTTGTTTTTTTTGTAAGTTGATACGAGAAGATAAGCTGCCAAATAATTAGAAGAGAATAATTTTGCTTTGTGGAATGTGTGGAAAGTGATACAAATTATAAGTTTGGGAAAATGAATGAAGGGGGTCATTATAAATCTGAACTCAGACAGACAGCTCGTAATTGTATTATGCATGCTTGAGTGATTTTGAGAGTTTTCTCTGCACAGTGCACACACAATACTGGAATGAATGAGGTTTCACCCAAGGATCATAACAAGTCATGGATAACGGAAACGGAATATCCTATTAAAGTTTTGAGTATGTGCATAGTAAATTTTGCATGTAAAATGTCATATACATGACAAGAGACATGGTGCTTTGGTTGGGTGAAAGCAAAAATAGAAAACCCCATTGTTTTATTGTTGTTCCATATTATTTGCATTTGTACGAAATAAAACACTGATATAAATGGAAAACGAAGTGAAGGCTGAATACAAATGGGAACGGGAACTAATTATAGTAGCAGTTCCACTATGTTGTATTAATACAGGTGTAATATACCTACATAAAAATCTCCTTGATTATTAATTGATATCGTACGTATAGGTATGCATAATTGAATTAATTAGTTCAGGCAAACTTCATTTCCTCCTTCTTCAAGGGCATTTCATACCGTGTCTTCTTGGATAGCTTCTGAATAATAATAAAAGTTGGCATTTTGCAAAAAGCAGTTTGTATTTCTCATCATCTATTGTGCGTTTCATAATTTTGATTTTCGTTTTCAGGAAATGATCAAAATTGAAAGCATCAGCTTCAATCACAAGTGATCCCCAAGCATCAATCCTCGTAATCTCATAAAGAAATGGGAAATAATAACTCAAGCTATGGAAATGGCCACGCAAACGGTAGCAAAGCCCGCCATTTGCATCATGACTACCACCAACGCCGCGGTCATGGCAAGTGGGGTGCCTCAAACAGTGATCTTGGGGAATCCTCGGGTGGGGGTAACCGAATGAAAAAAGGTTATTTACCAACCCGCGGCTATCATGGCCATAACAGACTTCCATCCCCACACAAAGTACTACCTTCAGTTAATCCAACAAGTGCTGCCAAATTACTTAAACCAACATCCAATGGAGCTATTCTCCACCAAGGTGGTACAATATCTGGGAGAAAGCTCCTTAGTGAGCTGGATCCCCACAGTCCAGAAGCTGAAGACTTGCGTCGTGCAATGCGAAAGAGGAGCACAGCATCATGCCCAGGTAATGGTGACATGTTAAATCCAGCTTCCGGAAGATCAACTCCCAATCTTTCCGTAATGGACTATAATATGGGTTTGATGATGGAGCGAAATGGCCCCAGACGTGCATCTTCAAAAGGTGGTAGTAGTAATCGGGATTACGATAGCGAGCCTGATTTACGAGAAATGGACGAAAACCATCATCATCATAATGACCACAGAGACGACAGCTCACCCCAACGCTCAATTTCCCCAGTTCCTAATAGTTTTACATTAATTCAAGAAAGCCCTGCAAAGAAGCAAATCAGAACGAAAAAGAAAGGGAAAGCACCCCCACCACCTACATCCCCAGGCGATCAGTATTTAAGGGTTGGTGGAGGTGGTATGGGAGAAATGTCATGTTGTGCCCAATATTCCCCTCAGCTATTAACCCCATCCGGTGAAAGTAAAAAGGGATCACGTCTATTTAAAACAAAAGCAGAGTCAAGACTTGCCGCAGCAGCTAATGGACCTAGATCCCCAGAAATATGCAGCAGCGACCTAGAAATGAGTCGTGGAGGTGTGATGCGAGCAAGCATGGACGCAAACAGGTTTTATCGAGGTGAGAGGGACAGGAGCTCAGTTCACTCTGTGGAAGCCGGTCTTTCTTCTCAAAAATCGTCAGCAGTAGATCACAACTCGCACCTGTCAAATAGGAAGCATTCAGAGGGTGTGGGTGCAACAAGAAAAGGATCGTTAGGTTTAACAACGGCAACAGGAGGAATGATGAGTAGCAACAAGAACACTGCACCTTTTAATGCTACAGGTTTGTCAAGCAGAAACAATCCGGAAGTGAAGGGTAGCAGCAGCAACAAACCTCCACTGGCTCGTGACCATTCTTCCGCTTCTTCCTCTACACCCCAAAGTAGCAACAAAATGAGAACAAATGGTGCTCCTGTTGATGGGGGTTGTGGTAGCCGACCCTCAACGTCTAGTACTAATCTTAATGGTAGCAGTAATATCATCAGTTTGATCAATCAGTCAGGAATAGCAACGAAAGATGAGCATGTGCCAAAATCTCACCGTGTTTCATCAACAAACCTCTTACCTCACCATACATCCTACGGCCAGTCTTCTTCAAGTAGCAACATTAACAGCAACAATGCTAGTGATCTTGGTAAACCATCCGTGAACCAGAAAGCGAACATAAGCAAAGCTGGTTTCATTTCATCCTCACAAACCAAAACGACAGCGTTATATCCCCACCACCAGAATAACAACAATGCTGGTAAACCAAAGATAACAAATGCAAAAGTCGATGGCTCTACGGGTAATAATAATAACCATGTTCAACATGGTCGACGAAAAACCACCAACGCACCAACTGCGCCTACCTCCTCCGCAAACAGCGCTAAAATTACAAACAATAATAAAACGGCAAATGGCAATAATGACATTGCGGCAAATAACAATGGGGAACCCAATGGCAGAACAAAATTCTATTTTGGTATGGATGCCCAACCATCACCAAACAAAATTACAAATGGCAACAGTACTGGTAATAATAAGCATCATCAGACTGCAACAGCAACGGTGCACCAACAATCTGATTCGGATAATAATAACAACAAAGAGTGTCGTTTGACCAAGCCGATGAAACCAAATGAAAAAATTAAAGAAAATATGCTCAAAAATGGCAGCAGCAATAATACCACCAATCATGGCAATCATCATGAGAAAGTAAGCTCAACAAATTCCTCGGAATTACTTCAAATTAAGCAAGATTCAGGCTCATTTGACACGAGTGAAAGAGCAGCCGGGGATGGTTTGCAGCAAGCCAGGGAGTCCTCAAGTGAACTTAGCAGTTCAGATTTGGACATTCCCCTGAACATTCGTCCAACCTTACCAGCGAAAAAGCTCGGATTGCCCCGATTTTCACCAACAGCAGCATGGAGAGCCCTTGATTCCCCCTCGAGGGTTTCAGTATCTGGTCGTAGCTACAGTTCTGAGGAAGGCTATGGTCATGATCGTATCCAACGGTACATGCGCCAAATTCCACCATCCAGAGCTAATAATCACGAGAGATCTGCAGGCGACTCTGGGATTTCAGCTGGTGACGCTGGTAGCCCAGCAAATCCTGAACTTATTGCAGACGCATCTGCAGCTACTACCCCTTCTAATGGGAATCCCGCTCCACCAGTAATGAATAACGGTGTTAGTGGTGGTGGTGGAGGAAGGCAATACAAATTAAGGGACCGAGCTGCTTCTGCAGTGAAACATAGTGGGGCAGCTCGGGACTCTGATGGAAATAAATGTTGGACTCCCGAACAGGATTTGGATGAAAGTAGCAGTTCTGAGTTTGAGGATCAACCAATGAGTCCACCCCATCAACTGCCTCATCCTTTACACCATTCTAATTCAAATGTTGCCACTAGAGTGCTTCCGGCAGGATTAGGCACACCACCAAAGTTAACTACAAGAAACAACTTGTTTGAAAGGGGACGTAATTCAGCATTAGGAATGGTCAGTGACTCTGATCAATATCATTGTGATAGACCTGGAAATTTGTATGTGCGATCGAGGAAGGCAATGGTGACTAACGGTGCTGTTGGGCAACAAACCCATGAAGAAATAAAAAAGACTCAGGCGGGTGGTGTTGTTGGTGCGGTAAGATACCACCGTAATCTTCGTAGTCAACCGTGGAAGCAAACCAATCAACTGCGTCAGCCAAATGGCAATAACAGTAATGGTGACAACACTAATGGAAGCCGAGAATTTGTTGGGCTAGATACAAATTGGTTTCTGAGCCGAAGTGAGCCCAACTCATTGAACCTTATAGGTAATGGTGAATATGACAACATTGAACAGCAAGAATTACGACTTGTGCTCGCTGAGCAGGATGATGATGACGATGACGAAGATGTTAATGAAGCAGATGATGTTGAAGAAGAGTTGTCGTATTTGCCAGGTGAAGCTGTTAATAACAAGGAAAGGTCTTTAGTGATGAATATGCATGTCAGTAGTAGTGGCGGTGCTGGTATTGGTGATGTTGTTAGCAATGAATATGATGAAGTTGATGGTTGCGGCGGAGCACGACTTGAATCAGAAATTGGTTATGGGCCAAGTAGCATGAGCTTCTCGTCTCCACTCCCTTCACCATCTGCAGTTAAAATCAGTAGAAACAAGGTAAACAGAAGACATAAAGAGCAACATCTTCAACAACCAGTTCCTTCTACAACTTTACTTGCTGAAGAGTTTGAGCGAGATCAACAAGATCCTGCGATGATGGCCTCACCCAGAAATGGTGGTGGTCCGACGAACGTGAGATATGGGGACAGCAGTTGGGAAAGAAGACCCTTCTCCCATATTATGTACTTACCTGCTTACGACTCACGTCGTGCATCCTCCTCGGCAGGGACAAGGCGCACAAAGAGTGTGGACAACCTGAATTTTTCAGAAATGACATTATACCAGCCAAGAAAAACAAGTCAGTACAACAATCCCATATCGCCTAGCGCTGGCGGTGGTGGTGTTCGACATCATCATCAACGTCGTAGTAGGTCACCGTCGGACGGTAGCAGTAGAGGTCGTCGAATAATCAAACGCAGCGGTGAAGATCCTGACGAGCCTTTTGAAAGGAGTCAGAGTGTACCACCATTTACAGCAGAGGAAGAAAATGAGCGAAGATACCGACTACAAATGGAACAACAAAGTGAAAAAGCTTTACAGCTTCAACGGGAAAGGGAGCAGGCAGAACGGGAACAAAAGAAGAAGAAATTCAAGTTCCAAAGTACACTTCGTGTGATGGAAAGGAAAAAGATTGAGGAGCAGTTGAGTCGGGATGCGGAGGAAAAAGAGAGGAGAAGACTTCAAGAGCAAGAACAAATGCGAAAGGTGGAAGAGGAATTTCAAAGGAAAAGGGTGAGGGAAAAGGTATTGGAAATGGAAGCTGCTGCTAATAAGGCTAACAATATGGGAAAGGCTGCGCATGGGGGCCACAACCTTGATAAAATTGAGATGAGTAATAGGTACGATGTGACCTTTGAGCCAAGGAATAATGGGTTTGGTGGAGGGAATGCGATGATTGAGCGGCATCAGCTTCAGCAACGTGGGGGAAATAGTAACAGAAGTAGTAATATCAGCTTTACGACAACATCCAACAATAACAATCATCATCAAGCTTTATATCAGCGTCAGGAACCAGAAGGTGCCCCAGCGTCTGCTAATGGTGGTCATGTGGGTGATTTGAGAAAAGAACTTATTTGTGCTTCAAGAAACAGAAATGCTTTCCCTGGGGCAACTCCTGTGGTGAACGGGAAACACTCTGAACTCACTCAAGAGATTTCAGAGTTCTGCACGCCGACAGGCCAACGGCAGTACTTTGATTACAGGCGAGCTCATGAGGGTGATGGATTTAATCATAGATCGGGACCGGCAACTAGGTAGCCTATAATTAATGAAAAATTGTAGGACGAATGTAATAATTACTGGCAGAGCTCCAATATTTCAATGACAAAAAATGGACTAGTTTATGAGAAAGTAATTATGTTTATTTCTACATTGACAATTTACAATAGAAATTTTTATTAGACACAATCATATTTACATTTTTTCAGTCGTTAGACGTGCAATATTACATATTTAAAAATATATCTTTAGTGAACTCGATTTTTACTGTTGCCAAAATATAAATAAATAGGATAGCATAGAAGATTAAGAATGAAACAAGGGAACTTACAAAATCTAAGATTTTATATAACATTTTTATATTCTTTTGAAAAGGAATTTCTTAAATCTAGGTTGTATTTTTTTAAAAATAAGTAAAGTAGAAAGTATACCAAATACATTTTTAATTTGTATGATTAAAATTATCCAGCACAGCTTGATTAAATTAAAATTAGTAATTAGACTGGACTTGATTGTTAGCAACTTGAGTGCCACAAAAATAAGAGAATATTCAAGTTAGACTTTACTGGAGAAAGGCGTAGGTACTTTTTTGGTGTGACGAATACATTGAATACCTAAGACATTGACGACAAAATACGTACAACATATTTCAAATTTCCACTGGTCATCTTTACCAAAAAACGGTCGAAAACCTATCGGCAAAAGCTTCCCTCTTCTATAATGGACAATTATGCAACAGGACCTGTTCTCAACTTGACCGTCAATTGAAAGAGACTTGCGAGAGATCTTACTTTCCTATTGGTATGAAGATGAAAAAATATCCGTGCGATGGATTTTTACGCATTACACACAGCACACTGCTTTCTTTAAAAGCACAAAAAATTACTATTTATGATTCTTAACGAATAAATGTACAGACTGACAAAACCGTAAAAAAGACTAATACGTCAGTGACATAAACACAAAATCTGAACTAACTTTAACTAAATACACCTAACTAGACTAGAAATATTAACTTTAACTACTACTTTGTGTACATAAATACAATTTTACATCACATTTTTCATATGCTTTGCCATTACATAAAAGACTGTACAAAAATAATATTCTTTTCTTTTCGTGCTCTTTTACACTTTTCAATTAATTGCTATCTTGTTTTTTACTGTGTAAGAATATGCATTTAACACTATATTTATCCAAGCTTTTTACCTGAAATTCCATACAGATTTTATAATTCGTCCAGTAGCAGTGATATATTTCCTGTTACAAACAGGAGAGATCGAAAACGTGGTGGTGGGAGCAGTGTAATCAGTAGCTCGAAATCCAGTGTGGGCTATTTGAGACCTACTGTTCATCCTCAGGTTGTATGTGATATACCTGTTAAACGTTTACCATATGTGGTTAACTTTTCAAGTAAGCTTCATTTTTCTATCTACAGTTATCTGTGTCTCAACTTTTTATGTATGATAAGTGTTAATTGAATTTCGATAACTGAATTGTAAACATTTTGTTAATAAAACAGGACTGAGTAGTTCGAACATGGACCTTGTATCCGAACACGATCGTCCGCGTTCTGGCCTCGGTGGCAACGCTTCCGTTCTTTCTGACAACTACAGAAAAGATTGGGCGCATCATAATTCAAGGGGACATGGCCCTGCACGAGCTTCTAGTGTCATTAGCTTAAATTCAGCCCCACCTTTATCCAATACGGAAAATTTCCGACATTCATCTGTGGATTTAACGCTAGGCTCAGTGCTTCAAACACCACCACTTTCCCCTCGCCAGTCTAAGTAATTAAATCACTTTTGTGCTAATTTTGAAAACATACTCACTTGTTTAAACATTTTTCAAATCGTATTTTTATGCAAACGTAACGACACACGAAAGGTGAAACATGACTCATAGCTAATAACTTATTTATAGATATTCAACTAGTCCGTCAGCCAGTCCAGTATCTCATTCCAGACCTCTCTCATCACCCGAGGAGAGGTTCCACCACCATCACCATAATTCTAACAATGACGCGTCTTCGTCAAAAATGCGGGCCACTGGTATAACAGAGGTAAATTTTAATCACATTTAAATTACATACACACCATGACACATACGATGTCATGCTATTTTAATCCCGAAACTGACCTTGAACATTCATCATCGTGGCTCATTAAAATTCAACTCATCTCCTCGTCAATGTAAACTATAAAAAATGTGCTTCGTAATATTTTTCTTCAGGAAATATGGAATGGAGATTGTGTAACTGGCAATAAAACAGTAGTCATGCTAAACTCCCCACCGCCACCCTTAAGCAGTAACAGCCCGACGCCCCCGTACCATCCTGCACCTGCGCCGTTCAACCGTCAGAAAAGTTTCCGACCAGTGGATTTCAACCCAAGTCCCGGTGGTCTACAAAGTCCTGCTCACGCATTTCACCACGCATCCGCTAAATTAACGACACCTACGCCAGTTAATTAAAGAACAAAATTAAAATCTATGTCGAGCTTACATTACATTAAACAACCATTAGATTATTTCAGCGCATTCAGAAATACAAAAATATTTTGAGTAATTTAGCAAACTATATAAACGAAAGATTACTTCTGACTGTGAGTAAGAAAAAAAGTATTGTCAACAGTATAAGTAGAATTAGTGTTCAATGTCCGTCATTCGTCATTACAAAAAATGGTACCTTGTACTTTAAAATCATTTTGTTGGAAATGTTTGTTGATAATTTGTTTGTGGAAGTACATATTATTATTCATTAGGGAATCTTTTTAAAGTTGTAAATTAGTTAAGTAAATAGTAAGTAAAATGTGTGCTTAATTTTATGATAAATATACATGTCTATTGTTTAATGACTTTTACTGTTAAATTCTTCGTTACATGAAATAGTATTGTGATAGGCAAAATTTAAAAAAAATGGAAGAATAAATAGAAGGTATGTTTATCTTATAATCACGATGTATGGTTATTTATGCATTTATGACAATGAAAAGCGTAAGCCCACACCTATGCGAAAATCTGTTTTAAAAATTAGCCATTCATTACACATGGGTACTTGGGTACCTCTGCAAAATAGTACAAAAAATCTCCACTTCTCTTCGCCAACTGTATTGTAGTATTGGTTGTAGTTCTTGGAACTTTTGTGGTGAGTTTAAACCTTGATTGAAAAATGAAAAGGTTTGCATAATTGAAACATTTTTCTGTCATCTTATGTTTCACATTACCCCATAAAAATGTTTGCATTGCTTGCAATTTGCAATCATTACAACGTAACTAACAATCTTTTTTCGCTGAAAATCAGTTTTGTTGAGTGATATTTCCTACTTATCTAAACGTATTCGTAGTAAATGTTAAGCAGAATAAAAAGTAATCCTTTTACGAATAATCGCATGCTGATTAGCACAGCTACAGGCACAGTGATGATATTATGATAAGTGACTATGTTATTGTACGCATTACAGTTAACGGAAATCACAGATACCTATAAACATTCGCATTCAACAGTTCACAATTCATATGAATTATGTGAGTCATACTATTATACTACTACTCGGTACTCGGATCTTCTTCTCTAGCTCAGCAGTAAGCGCTTGCGCTTGTGTTTAGGTGGTAAGTGGTAAACGCTGATGATACAACATGTGATAGAATGCTTGAATATGTGTGCCATGCGAGATAATTTAGACATTAGAATACACTGCTGTTCACTGTTGGGTAAATGCACTGCACTGCAGTGTTGCAGTCGTTGAGTCATAGTCATCATATTTTATCAGCATTCTATGTTTTTAAGCTTAGCAGCCTAATTAACACGCAATCTATGATTTTTGAACGTTTTCTTGTAACTGCTGGTTCCTTACTGATATCGCATATCAATACCACAACAACCACACACTAGTTTCTAAATCAGTGTTAAAAGATTTTATAATCAGTGAAATTGTCATTTGCCATGTGCTCTATGTCGTGTTTGCCTATTCCTTAAAATATTGACTTTCATCCTATTTCCTTTCTAAATTGCTATTAATTTCATTGACGTGACATACCGATTGATTGAATAGTGAGTTTTGTTTTTATCCGTACCATTTGGAGGTGGCGTTATCAGCAATACCATGCCCTGTCGAATTTATTTGCGGATTGACCAGTCCGTGTTGCAAAGACAACTATTTTCCACCAACCTGGCCACGATATTTGCCCCAACCTGGGTTAAAGAAGGACTGAAAACGCTGGGAAAACACCTAACCGGTACACAGTTTGACGTATACGAAAGTCACGAAGATGCCAAGGATGAGCCTGTTGAATCGCTTACCATTACGGAAGATTTCAATCAACAAAGTTTAGCCACTCTTCAAAAGATTGCAAGGAATGAAGCACGAAACGTAACTGGCGTTCTGGACAAAACCTTGTATGAAGATATCACAGATAGAAGAATTCTCTATTCCTTAAGGGATCTAGTGAGACAATGTATAATTGTGGGGGTGGATAATTGCTCCACATGTGGAGGCTACAGATGTGACAGAGAACGCCAAAATAGAAGTCGAGTGTATGTGTGCGACCTTGCAGCATTGCAGTTTCAGCAGCCCTATAATACCGGAAGACTTATTCTTGTACAGGCTAACGAACGTCATCCAGGGATTCTGGATGACTTCATTTATGAAAATGTTGTCGGGGAAAAAAGACAAAGCTTTGAGGACATTTTGGACAAATGGGAAAACGGTGATGTGACAGCTAGAAAGCGGTATTTACGCCATGATGGGTTTGGTTTGAATGCGTCATGCTTCATTGACACACAGGCTTATCGTTCATTTGTTAAAATGGATGTGATTCTGTCGGGCACTGCCATTGTCAAGATGGTTTCTAATCATCATCCAGAGGATAAAATCAATTTTAAGTTTTTGAAATATGGAACCGGATTCTTTGCTGGTCGATTTGCACAAGAGCTGGATGTGCTGATACTTTCTGGAGTGCTGGATGGATTAGAACAATTGTTTCTGAAGACTGATATCCAGAGTGTCATTAAATGCGTGGAGTTGCCATTTTACAAGTGTGATCGAAAGAGTGAGGAACGAATTAAGGAACTGATTTCTAAATACGGAATACACGTGGTTTTTGGATTTAACGACGCTTTGAAGGAAAGTACAATACCTAATATGATTGTGGCGACGACTAACTGTGGAGATAACCATTCGGTTTGCGGTAAGTGAAAATTTTCCATTTAGAAAATTCATTTCATTGTTCATAGGAATGCAAAGAACATCTAAATCTTTTGGTTACACAACGTATGTATTTTGTTTCTGATTTTATGTAGGTAATGAAATGGGATTTTTCAGTGTCGATGCAGCCATCGCAGAAAACCTGGAAAGCAAAGGACACATATTTTCTCCAAATATTAACCTATCAATTACAGAAGAGTATCTTGATATTCCCATTTTGAAGACGTCATAATCATGTCATTTGAGAATTTTTCCCTGTTTTGAGGACAATTCTAAGATTGAAAGCATTTATCATTTTTCATTTTGAAGAAAAAAAAGTTTTTTCTGTGATGTAAAATATTTGAAATTCTGGAGAAAACTAATAATTAAATATATATTTTTACAAAAAACGGATATTAATAAAAGATTTTGGCTTAAATTGATTGAATTCTTGCATACTTAGCAAATCAAAATTAAATGCTGGAATTGCTTTGATTTCATTTAAAGTTTTCGTTCCTCTGAATTTTAAGCTTCTCATTTTCTCATGCATGCATGTCTTTTAGGAGACTACAATTTTGTTCACTTGGATCTACTTCTTGTCAGTACTTTGTACAAAAGTAAGAAATTCATAGTGTATGAGTATGAGGAGTAAAGATATGTAAGATGCAATGTTTATGGAACTCATACAGCGGGAAAAAATATCCAGAAAGAAACTAATGTCCAAGATCCATACATAGTCCATGTGATGCTCATGTTTGTATATAAAGCTGTCAAAAATGTTTTTGCAATTATGCTGTAAACCTACTTGCGTCAGCCTCAATTCGCTGAAAAAATGCAATATTTCAATTTCCTGGCTTCCTGGAAACCTCTTATCAAGTCTGATTATTATTGTGATTGATGCGATAACTCTTGTCTGACTGAGGTACGCTTAAACATTGAAAGAACATTCAGTTCGTTTTAGTCAGTTTGTGATTACCGTCAGTTTATAAAACCGGCGTATTTTCGTTTTTTGTCTTAATATTTAATTTTTAAACCAAAGTCTTCCATTTTTGGAATTTGAATTTTCTAGTGTCAATTGTTAGCCTTTCTTTCATACAACTCTTCAAAGATGCCATGCAAAATATATTTAAGACATGACCAATCTGTTTCACAACAGAAAACATGTCAATCGAAAGAAGTTTTTGTATATGCGCCATCATGGGTTCGCGAAGGCCTGGACATTTTGGCAAAGCATTTAAAAAACGTTGAATTCGAAGTTCACGAGAAACCATCATTTAAAAGGGGAAGAAACGCTACTGAACCTACTACTCCCAAAGCTTTGGAGACCATCAAAATCACTGACACATTTAACGGTGGTGATCTTGTCATTTTACAAAAAATTGCGCGGAACGAGTCTAGAAATACTAATGGTGTTATTAACACATCATACTATTCACCGGAAGTCAAGGATCACAAACTAATTTATTCCATTAAGGACCTTGCCCGACAAACTGTCATTGTTGGAGAAGACACCACAACATTTTGTGGTGGCTACAAATCATCTCGAGTTACCCAAAAAGATCGTGTCTACATTTGTGACCTTGCAGCATTGCAGTTTCAAAAAGCATACAATTCGGGAAGACTTGTACTTATTCAAGAAACTGAACCAAATAAAGGGCACCTTGATGACTTCATATTTGAGAATGTGGTCGGAGAGAAAAAGCGATCGTTCAAAGATATCGTTTCGTCCACGGAAGAAAGCGTTAATAAAAGATACTTAAAACATGATGGTTATGGAAAACCAGGCAAAGGTTCCTGCTTCTTGGACACACAGGCCTACAAAAAGTTTGTGGAACTGGATGTCGTGCTAACTGGATTGGCATTAGCTGACAGAGCATCCAGTCAGGGACATCAGCTTAATTTTAAGTTTCTTAAGTATGGAACAGGATACTTTGCTTGGAAGTTTGTGAAGGAGCTTGATTCCTTGATTTTATCTGGAGTTATTGATGGATTGGAGGCTTTGTTTGGAAGGGGAGATGACAACGTTCTGAAAACTATTAAGCATCTGGAGTTTCCGTTTTACAAAAATGATCCCGAGAGTATAAAGCGTCTTAATGAACTGAAAAAGAAGTACAAGGTGGATTACCGGTTCTCCCGGGATGATGCTTTGAAACGGACAGCGATTGGGAGAGGCTTAATTACGGCTACTACAAACTGTGCTGATAGTAATGTTGCTTGCGGTAAGGGCAGTAAATTAAAATTTGAAAAATGCAGTAATCATATCAAAAGTAAAATATGAAGATGATTTAAATGATACTTACTTATTTGCTTTTAACGTATGGTTTTTTAGGAAACGCAATGGGATTCAAATCAGTGGATGGTGCTATCAGTGAGAACCTGGAAACGAAGGGGAACAAATTCTGTCCAAACATGAATAAATTAATTCAGTATAAGTATATTACTATCTAAAAAAACTCGTTTAATATCGAATCTAATATCATTGCAGCTTTTGAGAATATTTCACCGTTTTGTATTCTCGCATTTGCTGAAAACTACTATGTTAATTAATCTTATTGACTTCATTTATTCATTATACCTTTTGTAGTGTCGTATCGGAAATTAACTTAATGAATTAAATAAACTTTTATTGTAATAAAATGTGAACGAACATATTGATTGATTAATTCTGTATTATACATAACGCATATAATAAATAATTTTACAAATTCATATGTAAAGCGAGAAAAGTAGTTCATTAATTTTTTTTCAATCAATGCAAAAGAAAGGGCAATTACTCGTATTATTTATGCGAATTATCGAATGAAGCAGAAAAGTTCGGTTGTGGTTCAACAATCATGGGAAAGACCATTTTATTAAAAATGAAGTATACATATTTCAAAAACTTTTGTTTACAGAAAACTGGATCGTTATGTTGAATTATATTGATTACAATAATTTTTGGTAAAAAGGCTCAAATATAAGTATACATAAGTAACATAAGTATTTAAGTCGGTTTAAATATTACAAAATTGTTAAATTATATATTACAAGATAAGAATTATTCCATTTTCACTCACGCAAACTACGTAATTTCACACATAATGTACTTTTAATTGACCATTTGTATAGTGGAATCAAAAACTGACTTCCATCAAATTCTCTTGACAAGAAAAGGTAAAAGTAAGATCGAAGTAAACAGATCCTATACAAGTAAAATTTTATTACTGTTAAATCTGGAGTTTGGAGATGGATTGGATAATATATACATCTTATTTCATTGCGGGTAAAAAATTAATATCGCACACAAGTTTGTATAAATTTATACATATATTATATATTACACTGTGACAAATCACCTTCACTATAACTTGCATACATTTGTAATATGCCACAAAACATACTTCAGTATATTCGATAGTTTTAACTGTGTATTATAGCTGATGAAGGTGACAGGATCTCATAAAAAGGTTGATGAGTCATCTGATTGTAGTTCACTAAATACAGCTTAAAATTAATCTATGTTGTAGAAATCAATGTGATTGATATTTGATAATGCAAACAAGTTAGTTTTCTACTTAAGATTTGCAAACATCATACTTACAACAGCTAAAAACTGATTTACAAACATAATACAGTAACTAGCACATCGGGCAAATTGCAAATGCATTAAAATTTGTCACTTATAGTATTTTATTTTATGTGGCTAAGCTACAAACAAGAAGAATCCATAATTCAATAAAAACTAATACTTTATTTGATCGTACACAATTCGTTCGTACATCATGAACTTTAAGTTGTCTTGAAAACGTAAAACAATATTCTTGACCTATGTATTTATAACATTTTTCTAAATTAGTATTTTTAGTATTTCTAAATTGATGCGCAATACTTTTGACAGAACAGTATATTTAGCATAAATACTAGTTTACAGAGTTTGTTAGTCGTTATGGTTACTATATACATCTAGGGTTGCAACGACTGAAATGGCAATACTTTAAGAATATTTTATATTTCGTTTTTTATGTAAATTTTAAACCATTTTCGAGCACTGGTTGATTGCTAAGGTTTTCTCTACCCCGTCGGGTTGAATTTAGAACTCTAACGTAGATAGCAGTTCTTACGCTCAGAAGCGCAGATTTCTTAAGTATTTTTTTACTATTTTAGGTAATCCGGATAGAGTAAATTGTCGAATGCATTGTCAAAGACCGGTTTGCATTGTCTTCGCAAAACTCAGGGGTACAAATAACTTGTGTGTTTTAACATAGTTTATAATGGAATGTAATTAGTTTTACGAATAGTAATATGGCATGGAATCCACGGGAAATTGTTTATGCATGAATTTCATGTCAACGATTTTAATACATAAACACACAAGAACTAAGTCTAGATTCCTTTAAAGACCAATTTCTCAAATAGAATGTCCAGTTTTTAAATCAATTACCTGCTCGCGTCAATCAACATTTAAATCAACATCAATAATTTAAAACTTGAAAGTCAAGTAATTTCATTAGATTTGTCATATTTTAAAATTTATATACTTATATAACCTTAATATAATATCTATTAACTTGTACTCATCACATATCAAACCAAAATTTTATTTAATTGCATGTTTAAATAACCATACATGTTATACATATGTACTATACTTTATGGCATTTTTTCACTTAAAAGTAACTTTACAAGTGCATGATCGTAACTTGATTTGTTTAAAATTCCTAAAAGTAATCCAAATAATCATCGAAAGATCACCACGATCGATAGATTTAAAGTGCAAAGTCACAATAAATAATATCGACTATCTTTTTGTGCCGTAATTACTACCATTACACTAAATTTGAAATGATACTGATACAGCCAACATTGTACATGAATTATTTATCCTAAATGACACCTGAAGTATTTTCACGCACAATTTTCGGAAAAGTCGGTTTCAAATTTTTAGGCACTAGGAAAGATTAAAATACGGGCACGGGCGTGTGATTTAACTGGGCATGTATCCTGGAACACTGGAAAAGGTAAATTAGTACATAGAATGTGTATAGCTAATTGTGAACATAATATGCAATTCAAGCACAACCTTTTTCGAATTGTAACGTCATGTTTTGCTGATATCATGCCCATTTTTATTTTGGTTAGTCAGTTAGTCCTCATACTTGTGTAAATATTAACTACTAACGTAATAAATCATTTTGTACTACCGACAGAAAAATTAATAATCTCGCCCCGTCTTGCTCATAACTGTTGAAATGAAGTTGCATTTATTTGCAACATAATAGGCAAAAGCATTTTTGTTGAACTCCAGGATTAAATATTTAACTTGCAGTCATTGATACTTTCACTACATTTAGCTGCTAGGATCACAAATCAGAAAAGTTTGATAATACTTCTTACACATAATACCTAAGATAGAAAGTAAAATGACGATAAATCGCGGATATTTTGCACATAGTTGTGGTCAGTATTTTAAGGTAAACTTAGAATGAGCATTTTCGGGTGAATGTATATATTTCGTAATTTTATAGTGTTATCACTCGCTTTTCAGTAGTATGCAGTCGGGAGGGAGTTAAATTACAAGGACAAAGAACAATGATGAACCATTCATTGCGATTATATTAATGTACACATCTCAGGTGTAAACTTAATTACTGTAAAGAGATAAATGTATGCAAATCAAGCTGATTATCAGCTTAAATACAAGGTAAATTATATTGAACAATGCTAATTATGCTCCCCTAAAAGTGAAAGTATACTTTACACTATGTAAAAGATGAATTAATCAATACCAAGTCAAACACATGCATAGGTTTTTTGACGACACGATAGGATAACAAGGTATAAAACTTAATTTAATAAAGTAACGAAAGGTGTAAGCACCGAATGGTGATATCTTCATCTGTTAAAAAATTTCAAACATTTGAAGCTACGGAATCTTGGCGAAATTTGGATCGACCTCCCTCCCTTATTGGTCTTGAAGATGTGGGAGTTCCTTCAAGATTTGTGGTGTCAGTGGATAAAGTTCGCGAGGGTTTAACACGATGAGGGTGTGATGATGACCCTGCAGTTGAAATACCGTTACCGTCGGAAGTAGCGTTGGCTGGAGTGTCTCCTTCGGCTTGTCCACTATTCATAGATACTTGGCTACCCCGTCTTGACCTTTGACCACCTCCAGCGCTGTTTCCACGTAGTAAGGTTTTGGACCCTTTCAGAAGTGACACGTTCATTAAGCGAGGATTTGGAGTGTTGAAAATTGTCCTGTTTTCTCGGAATCTAGCCCTGGAATAAAAAGTACAGATGCGTGTGAGTTATGTTATCATGCAAGTAATCTCATTCAGATAGATTTGATCTTACTTGGCAAAGAGTCTGAGAACAATACAAAGTGTAACGGACATCAGTGCTAGTCCCACGACTACACCAATCATTGTGGGATCTGTAGTGGGTACCTCAACATGGTGGGCACTGGCCTCTGTTAAAATGAAATCGAATTCAAGTTTATAGCATTGTAATTTGTAAGGCTAAACAGGAAAGTACAAGATTCAACTACTTTTTATGATATTGCATTGAGTTATTCATAACTTCCTTAACTTAATGAAAAATTGTGAATGATTCAACAATCCCTTTTCACCAAATTTTTCTTGCTTTAAGATTTTCTTCGAACACTAAATATGCCAAATATGCATGCACAAAAGTAGTGGTCAGCCCTTTGGAGTAAAGTAAATGCATAATGATTTATTCAAGGCCACCATCGTATTGTAAATTGTTTTTTTATGTTTTGAATAGAGACTATTGCACTCTGAAAATCTAACAATGATTTCAGGTATGTGGGAACCAACGAATTTAACCAGAAATAAACAAAAAATCGTATTTTCTCTTCTTTCTTGCCTCGTTAACCTTGCGGAAAACATTTCTCCATGTTTTGTCGGTTTTCCAACTTTCCAACACGTAAAAAGTATGTAGTGGAGAATTACTTTTTGAATATAGAAAGTTTTGCTCATTGTAATTTGTTTGTTTGGATAATAGTTAATTGTGCCTAACCAGGCCACTTGCATCTTTTATGCCCCTGTGCCCTGTGCCTACAGTTTCATGATGGAACTTCCATCTCTATTAAATAAAAAATATTAATTCAGAAGTAAGAAGTAAGACTAATCGTAACTTTTGTGTATTTCCAATAGTAAGACTGCCATTTTTCTAAAAAAAAATTATCCCACGTGTGAAATGTGACATGCGTGAATTAGTCTACTAGAATTTCTAGGCTGGCATTATCAATGAGGCGATTTAGAGAAAGGTCCCCCCTTATGTATAATTTTTGAAAAAATATTTTTTTACTAAAATTATTTTTTCTTCATAAAAATGTTTGGATGTTAGTGTTAGGTTAGGTTAGGTTATAATAGGTTAGGTTTTATGCTGACATGAGAAGTTAGGTTAGGTTAGGCCAGGTTT
>JAQFXM010001355.1:0-33261 GCA_034693345.1 Entomobrya multifasciata
AAAGGCATTAAAAGATCTTGTGTTGTATGATTTTTGTACCTCAGAGTCAGTAGTATTTAAATACATATTTGCTTATTCAAATTCTGGTCCTGGTTATTAATGATAAAGCTTTTAAAAATGTCGCCATGGTTTCCGGACATGCTTTAAGTACCTTCAACTTGTATTGCTCCATCATCTTGAATATCAGTACTACCGCTTGTTTCATCGCAAATAAAGTTGATGGTCTCATCTGTTGAGATACAGTTCGTACAAAATCATTATTATCTATAGTTTTTGTATTTAATTGTAATGGTGTTAATTAATTAATTAATTTACTTAATTTATCTTACCTTCTGTACAATCCTCCCATCTTCTATCCAGGGTTATCTGCTCCCCTTTGTAAAGATCAGTCCCAAACAAATACTTTGCTGCTACGTGCACTTTAGCTGGCCGTATTGTTTCATACATGTAGGGAGTCTTGTCATTCATCCTCCTCATCAGCTGGACTTGGACCGTTGAGGTGTTGTCAAATGTCCGAGGAATAATGCTATTACACACATCAAGGTCATTCTCCACATTTACGATGTTTCCCTTCAAAATAGATTGACGCTCCGCTCCCAAAAGTCGTATCTGCATGAAAGGTAAACGAAGGGCTACTAATCTGTTTTCCAGTGGCGACAGTCCCTAAAAGTACGAAAATATACCGTTACAATTAGCAAAAAACCTAAATGTGTTGATTTTTTTCTAGTCTAATCGAGTACGCACTACATTTTAAATTTTAATTACCTTTAAAGCATCCGGAATGTTTGGAAAATTGAAACCATTACTTAGACACAACCGGGGTACCTTCTTTTTCATTATTGTTCGCTTGCAAGTAATGCATAGGTATTGTTGATTGTCAGTCAAACAAATCACCTTTGCAATTAAATCTCCCGATACACCTTTCATTTGTAATTTCTCAAGTGTAAATTGTGATACCGCGTTTTTATAGAAGAGCCCTCCACAGCAGCAGCACACATTATTAGGAGCCAGGCGAATAGCCTTCAGGTAATCTGATTTACGTTGTTAGGAATCTCCTAGTTTTTTAATTGAAGGAGTAGTTGCAACAGTACGCAAAGATGGAATAATTTCTTCGGCTAATCCTTCTTCGTCACTTAAAATGTCAGGAAGTTCTTCTAAGCTTTCTTCTCGGTTTGCGCTTACATTAGCTGTCAGGTCTTCACTTCCAGTAAAATCATCGCTAAGTCTTCTTCGTTTTGCTGCAGCAGCTTGAGCTTCGTCACTAGCTGCTCTTTTAACGGTTGATAAATAATTTTCGGCGACAACGTTTTCGGGCAGTATTATGTAACTGTTCTCTCGTACGTACAAATGGATCTCTGCGACTCATCCTTCGTCTTGGAGTATCAATTTGTTGTTCATGTCTTCTGAATTCCGAATCTTGTCTTAGTTCTTCGTGATGCGTACGATCGGTACCTTTCTCCTTTAACCTGACTTTAGGGTCTAGCCGTTTGGATTTCCTTGCACTAGTATTTGCTGCTGTTTCAGCAGATTTGTACTCAGGATTTTTTCTTAATTCTTGGTGGTACGTACGATCACTTTCTTTTTCTTTTTTCCGAAACGCGGCGTCTCCTCTTTTCTTTCTTCGTGCACTAGTGTTTGCTGCAGTTTCAGCGGCCTTGAACTCAGGATCACTTCTTAATTCTTGGTGGTACGTACGATCAGTCTCCTTTTCTTTCCCCCGAATCTCAGCGTCTTCCCTTCTTGTTTTCCGTGCACTACTGTTTGCTGCAGTCTCAGCGGCCTTGAACTCAGGATCACTTCTTAATTCTTGACGGTGTGTACGATCACTCACTTTTTCTCTTTCCCGAACTTCAGCATCTCTCCTTCTCGACCTTCTTGCAATAGTGTTTGCTGCAGTTTCACTAGCTCTGAACTCAGAATCACTTCTTAGTTTTTGGTGGTACGTACGATCTTCTTCTTTTTTCTTCTCCCTGACATCCGGATTTTTTCTTTGAAAATTCTTAGCCCTTGCATCCGACGACCTTTCTCGTTCTCTGAATGTTGGGTCATTCCTTAATCCAGCGATTCTCTCACGTGTCTCCTTCTTAGTCTGAGCTGCAGATTTTTTCTTTGTACGAGGCATTTCAAAAGTTTCATATAATAATTTTAAGTCCAATCAGTCTAAAAACAATCAATTTTATAAACAAAAATATTACATTTCTTTTTTAGAGCGCACTTTTTACTGCTTGTAAAACAGAATTTTGTCATTCCCTCACAATACCTGGTATAAAATGCCCAAAGTACATTCTTGCTGCAGCTGGAACACACAAACGTCGTCAAATGCTCACAAATGCTTAAGTAATGTAGTACGCACAAAAATTAAAAACTAAGGAATAAGTTGGATATGGGTTTTTGCTACAACTCAAGCTACATCTCGGTTTAAAAAACCTGAAACTTAATATGGTGTGCTTGAAGGAATTACTTGTACGTACTGCTATGCTGTTAGATGCAAAAATACACAATTTATACAAACTTGTGGTTAAGAAGTGCCAGAAATCATATGATGTATAAATTGGAAAGTTCACTTTATAAGTTGGCTAATTGCTATTGAACAATTTAACGTTATTATGTAAATATGAAAATAAAAATATTACTTCATAAAATTACTTTTAAATGGCTATATTTTGAAAACTATTGAGTTTTGGACCATGGTTTCTTGACAAAGTTTGATCCCAATATTTTACTCTATCGATTGGTACAATAATATTTTTTGCCTATTTAAAAAGCATGGGACCGTTAATTGGCCGTTACTCAAAGACCGTTCGACCAATTTGGCCCAAAATCAATAGGGATCCTCTTTGGTACTATATGTATTTGCATACTAAATTTCATTCAAATCGGTTGAACCGTTTGGAAGATAGAGCGCGTACAGACCGACGGACAGACGGACAGACGGACAGACAGACGGACTTTTTGGTCCCGTACCCCCCATTCGTATAAAGTTTCAGTAAAATCCTGAAACTTAATAAAGGGATTGTTTTAGCAGTCTCCCCATCTCGATCTACTTTCATCTCTGCTGTTTTACAAATAGGCTTAGAGTCTAGCAGATCTGATCCTCCAGTACAAGCACACACAAACACGGTATTTACCTTTTAATTCAATCTACTAAATAATATGTATTATAAAACTTGCCGTTTTCTCTTGTCAACCAAGCCATGTTGTTGGAACCGAAAGTTCTCTTTCCTTCATCTCCTTCTCTAAAACTACCTGATGAAAAACAACGGCGATTATCACGAAGATGTCCCTGTGTATTCTCTATGTATGCATGTATCTCACAGTAAATATCATTATGTATGTATGTATGCATATTATCCAAACCGTTTTTCTGTAGTGTCCTTTATCTTAACGATGGAAATACAAGAGTGTATACTAGTCGTGAAATCGTCTTTGAAAGAGCGCTTACTTTATACAGCATTCACTGTCAGGCAAGGTCTTATGTTCTCCGTTCTCTTGGTAGAGGAGTATTGAATTTCTCATTTCAGAAAACAAACTACATCGGAGAGAAAAATAAGAGTCGTGCAACTTTTATACAGGAAGTTGAGGACAACCTTTCCCTTCCAGAGAAGGCAGATGATTCGAGAAATGGAAGGTTATCGACTTTTACACAAGTGATGTATGTGTTTTTACATGAACAAATAAGCTAAGCTGTTGTCGGTTTTAGAGTTTCTGGAAAAGCTCGACCCCTGGAGAGCTGGCGAAAATCCATAAGCCATGTTTGAATGGCTTGTTTTTGTGTCTTCCTTGGGGTCTCAGTCTCGATCGGTGAGGCTTCTGCTGATTGTAAATTGCATGTTCTCGGTCCATTTTCTGACTTCTCATTCTCTCATCCAGTATGATCTTTCACTTCTTCTGAATGCAATACTTGTCCATATTTAGTTGAAATAGTATTCAAGCTACCAAATTATTCGATAAAAATATAGTAGGCAGGTATATAACATGTGTGCATAACATAACTTTTTATATTTTAAATATTTTCCGCTGGTGTAATAAATAATCCAGATGCTTCTAACGGCTTCTAATGAAAAACAGGTAACTTATTTGGAATCACGATGCTTATGTTATAGACAGCTTTCTTTATAATAGCGCTTATTTCAGCTTTCACATGTTCTGTTTACAAGCTCATTTTACGTCTGGTGTTGATTTGAAGAGAAAGCTACTTTTATGGGTGCTAACGTCGAACCTTGTCCCTTGTCCGAATTCAATTTGAATTTCAGCAGTACTCTTAGAATTGAAAAAATATTTCACAAAAACCCGCCATGAAAAATGTTAGCTAAACAGTCTAACAGTCTATTTGAGAAGAACAGAACGGCAGGTAAACTTCAAGAGTTCAGTTCACGGTATTTTGTGTTTCAATCAAGAACTATCACCCATGTACGCACTTATTACTTGTACAGGCGCCATAGATTATGACTATGTATGTATGTTTGCATTTTGCATATATTGGACAATTGTAAAATAGAATAAGTGAACATATGCTTTCTCTTGGCATAAGAAAATCTGAAACACCATGTTCTAGGACAGTTGCCAAAAAGTTGTCCAATCCAGCCTCCTAGTAAGAACTTTTATAGCTATACATGCAATCTTATGTAGATTATAATGAAAAGCTTTTGTTCACACGCGTGTAAACCTAAGATACTTGTTCCCAAGTTGTTAAGAAGTGAAAATTTAAAAAAGAGATTTTTTCATTTTGTAGAAAATGTACACAGTTGCAAACAAGTACCAATGAATGTTGTATTGATATTAGAACATCTACTTGTATTTGTGTCATACTTTTTTATACTGCACTCTATTAAATTGAGACTATTACAAAAATAAAGCCATATTTACTTGTGTATACATCTATAAATATTCATTTACTGTTTAAAATTTACACTTTTTATTATCCGAGGGATTTGGTAAAAGAGAAACAAAATAGTTCATTTCGAACGATTTCCTGCACATTTTTCTGCTTTACATGCCATGAAATTCACCATTTGTAATTTGTAGCGGGAGATTGCACAAAAGTACACAGCAGTCTATGAAAAATACAAAATGATGATTTCAATGTTTCACATTTAAAAAGTACAAATTATTTACCCCCTCAGCTGAAGTTTGAGAAAATGCAAGAATTCATATTCACAGAACGAAATCGCTCTTACAGAAAATACTTAAATGAGATTTGTGTTAAGTTTTACAATTAAATATACTATTTATAGTTGAATGAAAGAATGAACTTCATTTTATTTTAGGCTATGAATCAGTACTTAACGTACAACTGTTTACAGATTTTATGTTTTTCTTTACTTTTTTATTTTTTACTTGACCCGACATGTCGAGAGCGGAGAACATGGTAGATATTTTAATGAAATAAATGCAAAAGGCACACTCAGACAGCCAAATCATCCAGGCAAACAAAATCGTATTATTAAATTCTTTTCATGTCTACAAAACTACAACATGGTATGTAATTTTGTACGTAATTTCAACCTTTTTCATCCAGCAAAGAAGAAACTGCTGTGTTAACAATAAACATTTTACGTGAACTCACTAGCTAGCCTGGCCTACCATCTGCCTCTCAAAATGTATTCATAAAATGTAACCAACTAGGTCATATAATGTACCAACCAATTACACTAAACTCCTTATTTAATTAGTTTCTCCTGTGAACAAATTGTACAAAGTAAAAAAGGATGGATGAACGTTGAGAAACGATAGAATTAATTATAATTAATGTAAATACAAGTATCCTTTGTTGTGGACTGGTATTCGTTACCAGATCAAATTTCGTGAAGATAAAGAGTAAACTATCAACTGAAATTGGTTGCTTGATGTAATCTCAAAAACCTGTGCACGCACAACAGCACACCCAAGTGCAATCAAAAGGGATAGTTTTTATTTTGGGCGTGTCCTGTAATAAAACTTTTGAAAATCTACTAGGTTTCAAAGCGTGTTATCAATAAGCTAATAGGCTCGCACATTGAAGTAAAACGTTCACTTATGGGCTTTAAAGCTAATATTAGTTAGGATTTTCACGGCATGTAAGCATAAAATATTTATTTCAAAACTCACGCTAGCCAAGACTCAACTCGACTGTATCCAAAAGCCAGAAGTGAAAGTAGTGTAGTCACTTATTAAGACAAAATGAAACAAGGTTCAGCTCTTTACGACATGAATTGGGATTTGGATACTTCTGCTATTTTAAGTTTGACCCTACGCGATTAAGAGAATGAAACACAAAATACAGCTCAAGTCTGAACTGAAGTTATCATGAACATCTCAAAGTTTTAACTTCTCACCCCTCTTTGGTGAAATAAACTTAAACTTAGACCTTTCTTCTATATTTTCCTGATTCGCAAACATGCATGCATAGGTTTATTTCACACAAATAAAGAACGTATACTCATCCCACACAAATATATTACTACATATATGCAACTATGTCTGATATATACATTTATTCATTCACATGCTTTTAGTTTTATTTCTCTCGAGAAAGCACAAGTAAAACAACTAGTTTTTTGATTGTACTTTCCAAGTCACTTTTTTCTCCCAGTAGCCCTACCTTTTTTGTTTTGAACTTCCCACGTTTGTTTTTGTGTTTTCACCGTTACGAACATACCATTTTCCTCTTTTAATGCAAATGAGGACTGCTACAGCTTTACAGCTAAACAGCTTTTTCTACAAAAGGTAACCAACCATACAACCTGGGTGAAAGCACGCATTCACCCATGCATATCAATAGATTATGTTAAAAATTTGAGATCTTATTTTTATCTTCTGGTTCATGCATACATGATACAAAGAGAGGTGAAAGAATATACGTGTATCACCTATTTTCATGAGACCTTGTTTAGACAATATAAGGATCATATGAACTAGATTGCTTTCCTGTACTGATTTCCGCCTACAATCATACAAAATGTTGGTGCCACAACGGCATTCCAAGAAAGAAGAACAATATGTTCACATATTAAACTATATTTTCAGCTGTAATGGCAAAAATTATTGATTACTTTGTGCAAAGATGTTTTATGTAGTATGTACATATGTATGTCTTTTCTTAATATAAAAGTGCAATTTTATCCCGATTATTACTATTCTCCTGTATCCAGTTTACTTTATTTACACAACCATTCACTTTACTTTTATATGAAAAGCTTCCTGTCATCTCCTTTTATCCATCGCTCAGTGCATGTCCTCTCCCGAAAAGAAGCATCGTTATTCTCGGGATTGATGTGTGCCATGCCTCATGAAGGCAGCCAGTCAGGGCACACATGAAGCGAAAGCGAGAGAGGGAAAGATGTGAGAGAACAGAGAAATGGAAAATCTGGGCGTGTTGTAATAATCTCCTTGTATGTTCTTCTCTCTGTAAAGTAATGTAATATGGATCGTTTTGCTCTAATTTTATAAACACTGCTCCCGCTGTTACGAAACTGCGCTTCCTGATGATGACAGTGATATCATGTATTGTAGTACGCCATAAAGTTTTCTGGGATATCCGTGAAAATATATCACAGGACAAGAAATGAGTAAAATGAGCAGACAAGGATGTAACGTAACGTACGTTCCTTTATTATGTGTGAACAATGAATAAACATATCAACATAAAAAGTACAAACATTACTTAAGCAGGGTACAGTATGGATCTGTCTTTATTTTGTGTACTCTGTACACAACTAGACGACTGGTGAGTCAAGGAACGAAGATTAGAGGCGTGGGATATTACGGCAATATTTTATACTCTGCGGGATATTTCTGGCCAAACACGCTGGTTCAGATTGAAACTAAGCAAAAAACAGCTTAGAGATGTGTGTGTATATTTGTGTTTGATATTATCTTATTTATTCTTACAATGGTTCTTCTTCACTAGAGATTGTATAGAGGGATGGCTCATGAAATTGAGCAGAATCATAATTCAGAATGTATGCGAGGTACTAAATTCATCTTTATAGCCAGTCCCATGATAAATTAGTTCCTGATAATATACGACTGAATCATGTAAACAATCTTTGCATGCATATGTAAAAATGAAATTCTTAAAATCAGCCGCAGAAAATTCGTATGCAGCTTCCAATCCTAGTTGTTATTCAAATTTTGTGTCATTTCCGCCCAGAAAGGATTAGGATTTAGTTTTCTTACTTTGTATGCTCAAAATTGAATGCGAAGATTCTTTTCCTCACACACCCGTCATAAAAATATTGTAGCCATCTGCTGGAATACTACATACGAATTTTGCATACATATATAGTACATTCTGTAATAAATGTGAGTTTCTTGTTTGTTGTTTTACGCCACACGTGTAGATGTGAAAATATATGCATGCAACTAGAATATATTTAATTTCATTCCTTACCTTCAATGTAGTCTGTTCTAATAAAAATGTAAAAAAACTGGATAGCCTTGCATACAGTATCACCGCTACTATTTGGTTTTTAGTACATTTCAGTTACTATTACAAAAAATACTGCTAGTTTCGTCTATTACTGTTTTATGTAATGGGTCCAACCAAAGCGACAAAAATATCCATTGTCTTTTTTTATTGCACGGAAAATGAACTGTGTATCTTTGTACACATCATCACAGCAAAGGATTTCAGAGAGAAAGCTTTCTCAAAATGAGGAAAAATGTACATATTTAGTGCTTAAACCGATTTTTAAAGGTGTAGGAGTAATGGGATAAAACAAGTCGTGTGTACGTAATAGAAACTGTAAAAAGAATCACAAACTGTTATTCAGCAAAAAATCTATATGTGTAAGGATATACAAAATAAGGAAAAAAGTAAGGTAAGGTGATGGGATTTTAGTGCATTTTTTTCTTAAAAGAATTGAAACAACTTTAGAACGGAAGTTTTAGTTTTTATGAGAGCCAAGAGCGTTGCTAATGCATGCGATTTCTCACGACTATGAATATAATCTTTTGCTAGTGAAACAATAGATGCGAGACGAAGTAAAAAGTGGTAAAAAGAACCAAGTCATAGACATATATACCCACAGTAAAAATGTAGATATTACTCTTCCCACAAAACCGTATAAATATATTTTGGTAGTATTGAAATAAGTGGAGAAACTAGAACACAGAGATAGAAGTTGAAGAAGAAAAAGCAGAAGACAAAAAAGTAGGAAAGAAATTTTTACCTTTCTATTCTCTTTTTTTCTCCTTTATTTCCAAAGTAAACCGGTGGGAAATGATAATGGTACATTGTGTATGGATACTTGTCTTGGTCTAACTACTTTCACTGCACAACTCTTTCTCTCTCACGCAGCTCGCTCCTCACTTTCTCTTCCAGTCTTTCTTTTTCGTCTTTACCCTTACTCCTTTACTGCTTTCTCTCTTCTTTCACTTTGCTTGTTTCGGAATGACACGAATGGATATTATGTGTGTGTATTTTGAAAGCGTGGAATGTACCCACCACCTTTTACCTTTACATATATCTTGAACTACCGCTTAACTACGGCTAGCTTTCTCCATTTCTCTCTCCCGTCACTTTGTATGCAGTTCCTTTGGGATCTATATGGAACATCTCTACCGTAATTGTGCGGCCCAACCCTCTGCGGGAAAGTTCTTATATGCACAAACATGTAGAAACATGCAATTTTTATATTCCTTTTCAGGAAAGGGCATAGTGTTCATTTCTTTTATTGCATATACAACCAGAGAAAAAAATTGAAAAGCTCACTTGGTTTATTAGAGCTTTTACAAACGTTTAGATAAAGCATTCAGTTAGTCATGGAATGTTGTAATAATAGTTACCCAAACGTTTCTAGTAAATACAATAGAAGAAATTAGCGATATTTTGAATACTTATCAATCATCATATAATGTACAATGACAACGTATATTATTCATCAATTTAGTGAGCATGAAGTATTATGTGATTAAATGATGATTACGACAAAGCGAAACTATTGTTCTATTAGCTTTACATATTTGCTATGTTCGATGATATTCAATATAACAATGATAATTTTTGGATCGTTTCCATTGCCTGTTTTCTTTCATATACGTTGATGTGGGATCGGAATCAAGTGATATGCATGGTTTGCTCGAGAAATATTTGAATTGAACCAGGAAATATCACATGTCACTAAAGCATTTGCTGGAAGTAATCGTAATAACTACAAGACACATATGGAATTTGACACGTCCGCCTACACTACACTTACCAGGAAGTCATCTGTGAACTATTTTCCTATGCATGTATCGCAAAACATAGGAATGTGGGTATATTTTTGCTAAAGGGTTTGACAACATGGAATAGAAATGTGGGCGCTATGATAATAAAATTTTATACAGCCCAATTCAACGACACTTTGCATCATGTATTTATTTTGGTTTAGAAGGACTTAGGATGGTGTAGAATGTTAGGCTGCTATCAGTGATCATTTGCGGCTCAAGGTGGTTTGCTTGAGCAAAGTAGGTATATAGAAAATGTAAATATGAGAAATAGCAAGAAACACAATCGAATCAAAAGGGATGAACCCACACCACTGCCATTTCTTTGGTAAATATGAACGAACTTGTATAGACCAATAAGTTATGAGTTTAGGTGTTATGCACAAACGATCATAGTCTATAGTATATATTTTACCCATATGTATATAGTATCTTTTCCTCCATACTTCATGCTCCACTGCAATTCTACATGCCTGACTTACAAACTCAGTAGTGTGTCATGTTAGTTTATTTGACATACCCAGGGATGTACATATATGTGGGACAAACACAAAAAAATACTTTCCTTTCCCCGGCAAGAAATAAGGGGAAAAGGATCCCACAATACAATATTGGACATTGAATAGGAAAGTTTATATCATTTTCAATACTTTCTTGAAGAAGATATACCTGTACGTCTTATAGTTAGCTATACTTGTGTGTTAGAGTGATTTTTTACTGAATATATTGCCTATTTACACATAATGAGTTTTTATTTAATCAGAAAGTTATATTTTACTGAAAATTGTTCAGGCGAAAGCAAAACTGCAAAAGTATGTATGCTTCATGTAATTTTAGGCACACTGCAAAAATGCTATAGTATGTTATACTTATTGTTAGTATTTTCGAAATTTTGATGCTATGTTGGATTTAAGCTTTCAGATTGCTTTTATATTATAGTTTCACATCATAGTGTAAAAATAATTGACATAAAATATTTATGCCTAAATACGATATATTCTACAAATACATTAATCAGGCCTTAAAATGACCACAATTTTCATTAGTACAATTGAAATTTCCCAACATTTATGTACATTGAGAAACGAGCTGTTTTAAAAGTAAAAGAGTATTAAAAGATGAAAAAATTAAGATAGAGAAAGTAAAAAGAAAGTTTTTCGTACATTTCGGAAATAAGTCACTGATGCGTAAATGAGTTGTCTACCAAGCGGAGAGAAGAACAAGCAGCAAACTTTCACATCTTTCATCTCAGCAACGGAAAATATGGAAACGGAAAGAGGGAAAGTAACGTGATATACACCTTACGTGTATTTAGCGTGTGGTGTGTAAGTTTTGTGTGTACTTAACTTTAAGCCGCTTTAACTATCTACAAAATAAAGTTTGATATAATGTTACACAATAGCTTACTGGTTTAAGAAAACAACCAGTCTGACAAGACACACAATTTGTACTACTACTACCACCACTACACACCACTACCAAAATGGACAGTTAATGGTCAAAAATAAAACGGGTTTGGGTATTGATACAATGTGGTGGCAAAAATACATACATGCATAAAAAACACAATTTTCTCCTTTTTCTCCTAGAATGTTACCATTTGGAAACTTTCTATTTTTTCCTGGATACTCAATCCACTTTCAGATGTTGTTGTTCGCCTATTCGCCTTCTAATGTCTGTAGACTTTTCATGAAGAGTTTTTTGTGTTTACGAAAATGTATAATTTTAAGCCAATCCACAGCCAACCACCATCACACCCCACCGCATGTCAAGTTAAGTCTGCTCAACAGTAACAACTACAACTAATAGAAGAAAAAGTGTAATAAAAAGAGAGTTTGTAAAAATGCCAAGTTAAACGTAACATGTAACGTACACAATTGTAGTGTAGGTCATCCATAAGTTTTCTGCTGTTTCGTTTTTGTGAGTCTACCTATAGACAATGGAATTGTAGTTACCGTGTTATGAAAGGAAAGAGTAAAACCAGAGAATAGAGAGAGAGAGAGTAAAAATAACAACTGCTGCGACTACTGGTACTTTACCGACGGAGTTTGTGCTGCTGGTGATGGCGGTGTGGTAGTTTCCTAGTTTTTACTTTCTGTGCTTAAAAAACAGCTTATATGTATATATTAGGATGTTCAATCGTGAGTAATAATGACAGAAAAAAAGTGTAGAGAAAATGGGAAAAGTGAAGGAGATAACAAAAAATATACATGGTTTTATACTTTTTTCTTAACTGCTACATCTCGTGTTTTTTTCTATTTTTGCAGCTGCTGCTTGCTTTCTGTTCTGTAGTTCGTTGTGATGATGGGATAGAAATGCGGATGTTGTTTGTTGCTTCTGGTTAGTTTCTTCCATCGAATCCTGAATGTATATACAATATACATGTATATGTATGTAAAGGTGGCATTACTAAAAACCATGCACTCACAATAATAGTGAGTCCTTGTTTCTATCTGACTGTGCCACTTATCCTTGCATTCTATATTTTCATATAACACGTAGTAAGTTGATAGTGATGTGGTGGTGGTACCCGGTTGAAAGTAATTCCTCTGTGCTTCGTGTTTTTGTTGATTCCATTCTTCCTCTTTCGAATCACATATGTGTTGTTTTAATAGGAAGGAAATACTTTCTTGTGTATCTTTATCAGTCAACTCATCTCTAGCTTTTAACGTATATGGCGGCGGTGGAGTAGTGGTGGTGAATGAGCAAGAGTCATCATATCACATATTGCAACAACTATACTGGGTCTTGGTATCTACGAGAAAAGAGAAAGCGTCTCTTTTTTCGTCTCCGTTACGTTTACTGTTATTATCCTCAACGTAGTAGATGGGATGATGATCCGTTTTGTTTATACCGTTTTCATACTTGAATCCTTGTTCTGTCATGAACTATCACATCATGTCGTAAAAAATTTCTGTGACAATTATTTTTCCTAAATTAGTTTCTCGTTTCTGTCTTTTCTAACAAAATACGCGGGTTGATATGTTCATGTTTCATGCATAGTGTGCTCTCGTATGAAGGTAAATGCAAGGGAAAAGTAATATTGGATGCTGCTTTTTGTCTTGTTTGTTGTCATCTGTGGGGATGGGACACAAAACAGAGAAGAGGACATCCACAATGTTGTATCCATTTAGTTTCGTATCATAAAAAATATCTGCTGCCGAGAGGCTGAGAGAAGCAGAGAGATAATGTGTAGCAACCACATATTTATGTGTTTTATTCTTTTGACGGTCCACCGTTATGCTGTAATAAAGTTATTTTGATTTTCGAAGTACGTAAAGAGATTAGGTAGGATGATGGCAAATGTCTCCAGCAAATTTGGTTTACAACATTTTGTATTTTACTGGAATCCTGACAAGAGCACAATACACTCGAGAGTCTGAATTATATGAGGGCAAAGTATTTTGTTGAACTAGAGCACAAAATTCCTTTATAATATTTAAAAAATACTGCTATATTGAATGTATAACTGTTTTCACTTTGGGTACTTTTGGCATGGCTCTTTATACATTAAAATGGGAATTGATTTACTTTAGAGATGCTTTGCTACAAATCATTAATTCCCCATTATCCTTTAATCTGCTAATATTTTTCACATTAAAAACAAAAATAGCTGTTCATACCAGAATTACTTTTAGAAATCATTCCACGCTGTGGCATGATTGCTCCAAGTAAGTGTGGAGTATAACAAGTGAACTGGAAATGAGGGTACGCGAACAAAAACTTCGTTTTATTTCCGTTTCTGTGAGAATAGACTTGGTAAACCCCACCTTGACATGAAAATCCTTTTTCCAAGAGTTATGCATGTATGTGAAATACTTTTGCAACATAAATTAAAGGAATTGTTTTGCAGAAAATGAATTATGTTACTTGTGTACTTCAGTAATAGTCCAGAGTTCAATTTTGGAATAAAGTTTCAATTAAATAAACACATGAGAAGTAAAAAAATTCTAGATTTCGTGATAAAACAATCAGTTTTAACTCAATTGATTTTTATTCATGAATTAAGTTAGAAAACACATTTGTGTGGCTCTTTGTATCATATTTGTTCCAACTAAAATCCATTTTATTTGAGCTTTTAGTGAGAAACATTACCATTAACTCTCAAAATGCAACACAAAAATTGTTGCTTTTCCAACTTTCTTGCTATTTCCTGTTTCAATAAACCATGAGGAAACTCATCATCGGATAGGATCTATCGGATGGTTACTCACAACTTCCGCTCTCCATCATTCTCATTCCCAGTATTCTCTTACAAAAATCAATATATGTGTGTATGCATTCAACTGCCTCAACACTCACCACTTTTTAACGTTACAAATGAATTTTTGCTCTCCAGACACAAATTCAAAAAAATAAAACAAAGGAGAACGGGAATATATTATTGGTACGCTTATAAAAACTGCGAGTTGCGAGCTCATTATATAAACGAAGTACAAAGTTCTCCTTCAGTCCCTATTTCTACTACTACTGTGTATAGATGGATGGTGTTACATTATATTATACTACTAACCAAGACTAGAGTGATTCCACAGTTGAAAAAGTTGTATATCAACTAATCATACTTCACTTGAGATCTCGATGGAAAACACTAGAAGTTGTAATCTGTTCATTTTGGATGGGCGAAACAACTTTTTCCAGCTAGGAAATAGGAAAACTGTCTCTCAATCTATACTTCCTCTTTTTCTCTCGTCGAAACTAATTCATCAGACTCATAATTGCGATGGATTTCCATGTGGTGCATTTTTAAAGGCGCGACTCTGCCTTTCAATCGACTAGTCCTTGGATGAAACCCTCGAGGAGAATAAAAACTAAAATGCTAAAAATTTACTTTGCCTCTCGATTTTTACGACTATAGCAAATAACGACTTTTTCCTATATTTCTGAGTATAGTTGATATAATATGTAGTGTGGGCTGTGCAGTAACAGGAATGACTATTTATTTCTTTGAGACCTTACTGGACTCTATAATTTTTTCGTCGGGCATTTTTATATTTATGTTGTACACGACCAAAACTACTTCTAGCGAACTGGAACTGAGCAGCCTCATATGAAAATAAAATTCACATTCGTTTTTCGGGTGAGTGGTGTTCGTTTTATAGAAACATGCCCAAATGAAGAAGTGGTAGAGTTTAGTGGTGGTAGAATCAGTAGTGAAACAAGTCATAAAACTGGACTGCTGAGACAACGAACATTTTTATTACTTTTTCTTGAGCTTTCGTTGAATCATTTATATACTTTAGACATGTACTTTTTCATTACCTTTGAGCCACTGCCAACGTAATTTTCCTGACCTTGCACACATCATCATAACAAAATGGAAGTTATCGTGGTACAATCATTAAAATACGACTTTGGTGAAGAGAGAAGCAAGTAAGCTTATGATTATGAGAGTGGGGTCAAAGAGAATAAGAGGGTCGTTATACTTTTTATATTTTTGATGACAGAATATTATTACTTTGTTTATAAATATGCTTCAAAGTATGGCATTACTGGGATATTTCTGGAGTTAATTCTAATTTTTATTGCAGTTTATATGCGAAAATCTTCAGGGCAGGGGTAAAAGAACTTTCAATGGGAAAGTTATTACTTATAATCGGCTCAGTTTGTAACCGAATGGCATTCATCAAAAAACGGCTTCAATGGATACTTGCCAAAATGTCATTTAGATAAAGTAGATCCACAATACTTTTCATGATGGAAGTAATCTTTTATAAGCTTTTTTTGTGTTTTCGCTCCAAACTATAGAGATTACTCATTTTAAGTTTACGAACTTCATTGAACGAGTTCATAAAATTCAGAAAAATGTACATTGTTCAACATTAGTTGAATAAAATTGTCTAAAAAATCATTTGGTATGATTTGAGTATGTACATGTATGTAGTCCATTTCCGTGACATTAATTCTTATAAGTGAAATATGATAGTGGCAGTTGAGTAAATGTGTTTCAAAGCATGTACTGATTATGCTGTCGAAATCCTGTAAAGGATTAAATCGCTTCTCTTGCTTCCGCACAGATTACAGCTTTTTTATGTATGCAATTATGCTATTTTCAATACACAACTTTTTTAATAATTTTGCATTAAATTGTATTATTCTTAATCCAAGATTACTAATCAATCAATATGAAATTTCAGGCTCACCGGCAGACAAAGCGGATTTGGAGGTCGGAGATGAGATACTGGAGGTTAATGGGCGTTCGTTGGAAGATGCGACGCATACTGAAGTGATTTCCCATATTCATCAGGTAATAACTTTTAGATAAATTTATCCCATATGTAATCCTTGCATACACTGCAGTTACAAAATACACATTACACTTTTATACAGGTTGCATTTTCACAATAAAAATTGGTTGACCATGACTATTCATACGTTTGACACACAGACTACAATAACCGTAAAACGGGTTGTTTAAAATGTCTATGTTCTTTTATTACAGTGCATACGATCCAGGACAATATGCCTTCGAGTAAAGAGGAGAAGTGGGAACAAGCTTGGTAAGTAGTATTTAAAATATGCTGTATTTCCCTCAAAACACTTTGCACGTATAAACTGTCACCCTCAGAACCCCCTGTGCTAAATTTCATTCATTTCACGGTTCATATAACATTCATGTGAAGTGTTTTTCATCCAGACCAGATCATTCTTTCCATTTCTATAAATAAAAACTCTACAAACGAAAAAATATATGTGATAAAGAATAAAAATGTAGTAAAGGAAAAATAATATGTATTATTACTGCTATCGCTTGCACCTCGAGAAACTTTCTACTACCACAGGTTGCTAGCAAAAAATACATCATATGTAATGTAGCCATGTACAAAATGCGCATATATATGAATATATTGTTTGAATATCTATAAAAGAAAGTTAAATGTAAGATTATAGTCCATTCTAGTCTCAGTTTTCACGGTTTGAGAAAAAAAGATAGCACAAAGCTCACATTTTTTCTCCGTAATGTAAGAAAACTCCATAACATCATGCTATTATCACCCCCACTGACTCGACTCCAAGTATTTATGCATACGAAGCCATTTTTTCTTATCCTCGCAGAATCTTCCTGGCTTAAGCCATGACCGTATCTCTGGTGGAAAATTGTTATGTTATATATGTATCCCATTCAACAACGCCTGAAATTTCTTTATATGTATGAGTATGGGTCCCTTCACAACCTAAACACAAAATGTTGTTGTGAAAGCATAAACTACACAGCATAAGAAAGAAGTATACTAGTAGCGCATAATACCACTGGCAAAGCACAGAGAGCACATATAAAACCTCCAGAAAAAAGATAAATGGCTCAATAGTGACAGAGAAGATGTCAGAAAAGGCTTGTTTTTATTTGACTACACGTTTGTTCGGGAGAAAATTGGTCTCGGGGTAGTTTTGTGCTGCGACCAAAGGAGATTTGTTATGCTGATTTTATATCTGATGTTTATTGGTATGCGTTTTCGTATACATACGTACCTTTTTTATCATATCCTTTTTCCATAGTTGGAGTCTACTTGCAAACAAATCCTTATATTTTTAGAAGCAGACAAAAAAGATAGTAGCTACCTCCATGATATATAACCAAACTAAACATTTTCTCGTTTTCTTAGCGTTACTCTTTTATTCTTTTGTCCTTTCTCGTTTATCTTTACTGCTGCCTAGCTAGCTCTCCTTCTTCTTCTCGCACTCCCTATATTTTTTGTTGCTTTTATTTTATGTGCACCTACCTCCACGCTGCTTCTGCTCGTTGTCGTATTTCATTTCAATGGAAGCACTGTTCACATCTCTGACAGGAAAAGTAGTCCCTCATCTCATCAAGAGAAACCTATATATGATGATGATTGCAAAATGGCTTGAATTTTGCCATGACTGTCTCTACGTTTGCATTCCTCCAAGCTTCCTGCTTTTGCATGTAGTTTTTTGTGTTTTTTCCACATTACTTTACATCTCTGTGAGCAAGAAATAATAGTAGGAGCAGATTGTCCATTTTGTTGTTACGAGAGAAGATATAAAACTTCTTTAATGTTTGGCATTATCAACCAAAAGGTACATATTACATTCTCTTTTTGTTCCTTTTCTTTTGCTATTTATTATTTCTGAATCTGTCCAAATAGCATCATGCAATGCAATACGGATACACGCACTTACTGACTTGGAATATGAGATAAATAAGGGAAAAGTGCAGGCAGAGAGAAATGTAATGACTGGGAAATTGTGAAATAGGAGGTTATATACAAAGTGGACATGCATATTTTGTAAATGTATATTTGTCCATATCTACAATATCGTCATTTTATGTTCGAGTGAGTATAAAACCGCCCTCACAGACAAACAAGAGAATTTATAACGAAGCAATAATTGAATTTCATGACTCGACTCTCTGGTTCTCTCGGTTAAGAGTTGGTCGTCGCTGGTTGCTCTGTAATAAGTTCCCTTATTTAATGTGCCCCACATTACTCAACATCCAAGTCTTTTCCTCCACAACCTTAGTTAGATTATTATTCAGCAGTCAGCAGCATGTGAACACATAGCAAAAGCAGCAGCGACTTTTTTAAAAATGTGCACGCTTTACGAATACTTTGGAGAAATGTGGAGAACGAGAAGAGTACAGACGGTAACAGCGCTTTTAATTGGCGACTAAGAAAAGTATAAGAAATTACGATTTTGAGAAAGAGGAATTTATTATCCTCTCCCTCCCGTTGTGCTGTTGTTACTCGGAAAATTAAGAGACACCAGCTTATATGAAAAGGGCATTTGCCAACTTATCTTTCTTCATTCCAGAATATTTTGAGCTTGTACAGTACGTGTACACCCAAGCAGAAAGCAAGGTCACAAGTAATTGGAAAATTTTACAGTTTGACTTTTTAGCTTGGGCAGCTGAGAGTTTCCTTCCATCCTGTTTACTACGGTTATCCAGGGACGAAAGAGGGAAAGCAGCTAATTAGTAGAAAAGCTTATGTATACTAAAAAAAATCTTGCGAAACGCTGAATGTAATATCGAGAAATTAAAATTTAGAAGTGGCTAAAGAAGCTTTCAGAAAATTCGACAGGGCAGGGTGGGCAATTTTTTTTACTCTTGTTATTCGGTAATGTACAGGGAAAAAATAAGTGAATTTCATTTCGCAGAAATTTTCCGTTGTTACTTTCATTCCTCTTCTTGTAACTCAGCCAATATAGTAAAATGGCTTATTTCATTCCGTATAGATCTCTTTAGTGCAAAAAAATGAATTACATTAGTAGAAGAACTATGTACTATTACATTTATACCTGAATATACTGATTGGCAAATAAAACCAAACAAAATATTAAAATCAATCAAAACTTAGGTTTCTCATTTATGGGAAGTTTCTGAGAAAACAATACAACTCTAAAAAACAAAGTAGCTTCATTATATTTTTGGTTCGTTTTGTATTTATATTCCACAAAGCCAACTTATTAAAATTGCACTTCTGTCTAAATGGATATATACTGTTCCTTAAATCTGTGCGCTAAAGCTAATTCGTCCGAGATGTAGAGCTATAACTTTAAAATCTATTTAAACTAAAAAGAAATTTGGTTTAAATAGATTAAAAGGAAATTTGGGTGAATTTTGAGTGTTCCAAGACATGAAAACAAACGCCCACTTTAATAGGATGCTTCACAGCGTGATTTTGTGGTGAGAAATTTAAAGTTTTGAATTGATAGTAAAATATTTGTTTCTAACCAAGAATTTAGTTTGTTGTCGAACGTATAATAGTGGAACAAATAAAGTAGAAAAGCATCATGAAAGCCACTGGGAAAACTAACACGAATTGATTGCGAAGGCCAAAACTTATGTTATATATCAGAGATTCGGTTCGTAGAGAAGATGGTGTGCACTGCATAAAGTATAAGTATATGTATTTATTACAAAAGGAAACCATTCTGAGTAAAAAGAAGCCCTCCTTGTCAGCAATATTAAAGTCGGCAAAAATTGAATCGTTGGTTGATCCAACAACAAATACATTTTTATGAGCTTTCTCTATACACAAACTATTCACTCACTCACAAAGATGAGCATATACATCGCTCTTTTTGCAAAAAGTAAATATATGTGTTCTTGAAGATCTGTATTGAATTTGTTTCATACATGAACTATGATGCTTTCTCCTAGTATTCCCTATTGGCTTTCATCGTCCTACTAAAAATAGTAAAACATCTAAACAAAATATGTATATGTCTGCCTATCCACTTGAGTAAGTATATTATTTTGTTTTTGTATACATCTTGTTTAGTTGTGGGAAATGCCTACTTCCACTAAATACAATTTTACTTGGTATATTTAATGTCTGTGTGTGTTGTTGAGAGGAGGGGAGGAGGTTCGTCTGGTGAAAGCGATAGAGAAGAGTTTTCTTGAAGACATAAAATATCGATTTCTGCCCCAAGAAAGACAGGATTACTTTAGCTTCTTGAACATCTTAATCAAATCTTATTGAAAGTATGTTTTAGATGAATTGCTGCTACGTTTATTGTGTAGAAAAAATGGCTTATATCCTTATCTTCGATTCAATTGGTTTTGGTTTCGTCTAAAATCCAAAAAAAGAAGAATAAAAGAGACTTAAATAGCATAAAAATAAGGCAATGTGAAAATAAGACGAAAAGTAGTGAATGAAAATATTCCTACTTTCATAACGCATGCACGTAAAATATATACTATATAGGCAATGTTAGCAAAATTAACATGCAAATTAATGATGTAAGTAAAGATACTCCAAATCTTTAAATAATATGGAAAATATTCAAATCAGATTTACTCTTTACAGTTAATTTAATTTAAGATAAAACAGCGTTTATTTAATGTTCTTTGAAACAGTTTTCTATTTGTATTCTTCATCCGAATTGAAAGAAAGGACTAAAATATCTTCTAGTTTTGCAAAGCTGTCCCATTATACCTTATTACTTCAATAGATGCCGCGTTTTAAACAATGGTCCAAATGAATATTTGGAACACAGACGAGAGTTTAATCTAGTTATTCTTGTTATAGACTCACAGTCAGTGAACGAACTCTCGTCAAAATGGCTGTAAAATAGCAAAGGACTTGAGCCAACGGCCCATTAATACGACAAAATTGAGTTTTTGAATTTCCAAAGCATTTTTTCTGCTCTTCACTTTTACAGGTTTCTCGATAGCATCCATTTAGTTATGTCATATTACGTAGTTATTCTCGGTCCGTCCAACCATGTTGTCATTGTTAGTACTACCATACATTGATTTATCATACTCAAATATTTATTTTGAAATATGGAGTTTATTAAATTAAACATTTGTGAAACTAAGCTGAAACAAGTTTAATAGCCTGATATTTTTAATTAATCGCTAAATTTAATGAGATGATTATGAAATACTACATATACATAGGTATATATGTATATTAATGTTAACAAAGGAGGGAAAAGAAATTATAAAAAATCATTTGTAGAAACTTAGAATTTTACTTTTGAAAACATTTACTTTCTCTACAGGTTACGGTGTGTATTATATTCTACTTATGTTTACTTTCTATCTTTTCTTCTGACCTGAGGGAAAGTGCGGGAGTATACGGCGATACAGACAGTAAACGAAAGCACAAAAAGTTTTTCCTTTTCTCCATTGACCTGCATTTACACAACATGACAAAACGCTTTTCGTTTCTTTGAATTCGGATCTTTTCCCTGACGTGCAGAGCTAAAAATAAGAATATTATTGTTACTGAGAAATGACGAAAAGACTATAATATTCATACATTTAAGTTGAATTCGCATATACTATATAACAACCGCAGTCACCACCAGAAGAATCGACATCCTAGAAAATCCAACTGGTGGTGGTAGTGGCATGTGTGCATATACGTAATATGCTGTAGTATAATGTGCTTGCTTTGTCTTCTCTTCATATGTGTGCTGTGTTGCGTAACTGTGTGAATGAAGTAACTGTGGATCCGCAGTTCATCGACTGGTTGCATGGGTGCAGTGCAAGTCTAGTTGGGGAATTGAAAGTAGAAACTGGAAGATAGGGTTGAGTTGGCTGGCTAGATCATAGATCGAATAGCAGTAGTCGGTTCTGCTCTGGTTGCAGCTCATCCCACTGACGTCGCACTTTTTACCAAACCAAAAAGCTTTGCTCGTTTCTCTGTACCATACAGAATTCACTGTACCATGCACACAGAATACTCTCTGAATTTGATGGCTGCGTAATGATGATAACATATAATGATTACAGAGATTCCAGTCCAGCACTAAGCGTATGCATGCATGCAGAACATCATAAAAATCTCTTTGTAATGCTTTTCCTTCGTTTATCCATATCCACGTTCATTCTGACGCCAAAATATTTCACAACAAAACTTGCACGATTTTATACATTCACTTCCTTTTGAAGTTTTATTTAAGTGGCACTATTTTCCTTACCGTATAGGAATTTTCGACTACTTTTCCTGATTTCAATTTACATACAAATTTGGCACATTTTTACTATCCCAATAAATACCAAAAGTAGCTTTTATGATTTTCTTTATTATCAAACCATCATAAAGATTTTTCTATTAATTTGCATCGAAGAAAGTTTCATATCCCTATTCCCAAATCGGATCTCATTACATTTTACGATCATGCTCTACCACAACAAAACAATGATCATAGTTGTTTTGATTATAACCAAATAAAATTTCATGTTTTTTAAAATCCATGCTGTAGAGATAATAGATTCAGTGCACAATAGATGTTCTAAGTTTAATGGCTGCTGCAAACTTCGGATAAATTAAATACTGGCTCATTACTTAATGAGAAGATAAACTTATGTTGAACTTCTTTGGATTTAAAACCTAAAATTTTGGGCTGTATAGCTATCACTTTGCATAACATTCTAGAGTATTAAATATACTACCTTGTTTCATCACATATTTATGTATCCGTTACCTTTTGTTTTAAAGTTGACTCATTTTGTAATTTCAACATTCACTCAGACGGTCACCAGTGTGCTTTCAGATATGATGTGCGAGTTAATGTTTTATTTGATAGCACTCCAAGCTTTATTTGTATTCCCTTTTTATAGGTATGTAGTAAACTCTGAATTTCACATTGCTGACATGTATCTTTTTAATGTATTGTCTCTTTTGTCTACTAATCAAGAGTACAAGAGAAGTGGGGTTTTGGTTGGAAGGTTTGATGCTCTTCGTTTCTTGTAACACAAAAAGTTGGCTCGAGTTAATATTCCATCAAATCTTTGTGATAATAATAATGATACTTCAGAGGCAGTATGGCGAAGCTCTATTAAGGCATTTTAAGTGTATAAGCACGTCTCAAACTACTCATGTTGTGTAAAGGCTTATCAGCACTAAACGAAATGATAGAGTACGCTTAATAACCTGTTTGAAGAAAAAGTCGTAGAAGCACAAATAGATATACCTACTTTTCCTTACACGCAATATTTATGGAATGGCTTGGCATGAAAAGGGGGCAATGTGTACAGATCACAAGAAAGGGTTGGTTTGGTTCAGATTCCAGTGACTATGTGGTATATATACTGTATTGGCTATAGGTATATGACTCAAAAGAGTAAAATCATATTGAAAAGCATCCCCTCTCCAGTTGAGACAACACTGAATGCTAATTTATGGCATATTAAAAAATGTATACAAAAGGATTTTCTTTACTTTTACTTGCAAAAAAATTTACCGTGCTGACACTTAAATGAAAAACTGATTGAAAACATTTCCCGGAAAAATGATGAGTTGCAGAGGTTGGTTAAAAAATAAAAGATTCAGGTGACAAGGTATGAAAAAATATAATCCCTCTAGTGTTAGTGCATTAAGCCCTCTCTGGACCAGGACCAGTCTGTAGAATAAGGAAAGATACAGACGTCAAACGTGGAGCAGAATGGAAAAGTTGTTTTTCATGATGTAAGGGGAGCAGGTGGAATTTTTACCTGCTCATGGGGTGGTCATTTACAATCAGTGTAGTAAGAAGTATTACTTTAGTCATGCTGAAATAAAAAAATCTAATGTTACTGGGATGATAATGATGAGGGCAATGATGATCACGCGAGAAAGCCAACGTTGAGCAGCAACCCTCTAGTTTTCCAGCTTGGCTGAGAAGATGAGAGATCAAAAAAGTGAATAGAAGATTTATCTGTCCATTTAGATTCCACAAGTTTCAACAAAAGGGAGGGTAGTGTATTACGCATAAATTTTTGTAGATATGAACTATAAGAACCTAACCCTTGTTTCTTATACTTTTTTGATGCCAAATGGGCAATTTTGTATATGTTCCAAGTAAGATGTAAATATTGAAGTGATTAGATAGACCCAAACATGGAAGTTTAATAAATTGCAACTATTTTAGACTAGAACGTATTCCAAGTTTCAAAAACTAAATTTATTTCGTAGCAAAACAGATTACTGTCTGTCTGTCTTTAGATAACTTGCAGATGCATTGACCTGTTAGTAATTCCAAGGTGCTTGTTTCAATTTTCAAATATATTCTTATTTCTCATTTAGTAACTCAACTAAACTATGCTAATTTTTATGTTCATTTCATCATGATTTTGAAATCAAATTTGCAGCTTAAATTACATAAAATGTATTCTATCGAGGTACACACCTATAACACGGTTACATCATCATTAGGACTAAAATAAGATAACCTATTTCAAAACTTGAAACAGTTTCGTGCAAGGCTATATGCATGCCTTCATTGTCATATTTTTACTTCAGTTGTTAGTATCTCTTCATCAAACTATTTTTTTTGCACATTACATGTTGTAAATTGTAAATCCAAGTTATACAATTCATGTTTTATCACTTCTTTGTTTATTCGAGTGTCCTTGCTCGAGTATTTTTAAGTGTTTCTGGTTACATTTTGGTTATCATTATCTCTGCACGCATTCCACGTATTACAAATGTATCCTTGTTTAATAACAAACCTGCTTGTAAAACACAAAAGCATAAAACCTCGTGGCTGAAGCACAGAGACTAGTAACATCCCGCAGCAAGGTTTACATTTTTATTATGATATTACGAATTTAAGTAAATATATTTTTTGAGCAATTCAAAGAAGTTTATGGAAAATGTTAACAATGCTTTATAATAAATCTTCCCTACTCTCCTTCATCTCAACAAATTCTCTGCTTATATTATCATCGATAGCTTTCTGCCATTTTCTTATACAGTGCAACAAATGCATTCTATTTATCCAGGTATAAATTTCAAAATTCAATCGAAATATATCTTTTATTCTTTTAAAATGAGCAGAATAAATCTTGTTGGAATTGCTACAAAAGTAGCTAGCTTATTATAAACGTTGAATAGAATTCGAAAGCCATATAGTCCAAATTGTATACAAAAAATCTTTATTTTTTCCTTTTCGATTCTTTATCCAGAACATCCGTACACCTTCCACACACCCTATTATTCTGGTAAGCAAGTGGGACACAAAGCAAATGCATTATCCCTAGTAAATTTCCAGCCTATTCAAACCAGTATAATATAATAGCTACCTTGTACACAAATGTGTAAAATACCTTTTTTCGTACATACATGTAGCTGGAATACGAGTAAAGTGGTAGTTGTAAAGCAGAAGCAGGTAGCACAATCCATCAGTTTACTGGTGGTGGTGGTAGTCGTATTATTGCTTTGTTGGCTTTGTCGAATACCTTAATTTACAGCCTTACTTTGGCTTTACATTGTTAATCCTACAATGTATATTATATATAGGGAAGTACATTTACATACTTGTTGTATATAAAATACAATGTTTAGAAAATGGATTTCATATGCAGGTCCCATCATCATGTCCACAGGGCATACATTTTGAGAAAAAAACAAGCTTCAGCGTACCTGTGAATGTTATAGCGGCACGTAATAGTAGTAAGCTATATACGGTGATTTTTTCAAAAAGAATTCATTTTCTACCTGTTTTCAGTCAACGTAGTGTTCTCCTATTACACTGCAATCTCAGTGTGTACAGGTACACATATCGTCGCATACAATTCTTTTCGGATACATGTGAGCCTTTAGCATTTAATGTGTTATAAACCTGTATGCATTTCATACGTGGCTGATTTTTTTTCCATTTGTAACTTCTTCCCATTGTACAGCCAGCAACAATGAAATCTATGTTATTATAAGAAAAGAAAGAAGATTTACTCATTGTAGTAAACGATACAATACACACACATTATGAGACGATGTTAAAATGTGTGGATAAAAAAACTGTTGCTGCAAGGCAAGAAAATAACAACTCATCTTTTGCTGCATCGCTTCTGTTGTTTTTTTCTGTGCTACCCGTCCTAGATCAGAGTAAAAATTATACAAAGTTGTAGTAGTCAACGAGCCAGTTAAGTATGTAGGAATCAGGAATGAATAATAATAATAAACGTAAAGATATTTTTTCCTTTCATCATTACTTCAAGGTATACAGTAAGAGATGAGATGTGAGTGAGTGAGTGTAGAATGCGTACTCATCTTTTGAGTAAAGGAGGGACTGTGATTGTTCGTTTGGAACCTTTCCAGTGTGAAGGTCTGTTTTAAGTGGTTTCATAGCAGGCTTAGCTTATATCGTACAAAAAATGGAGCCATACGATTTACAGACTAAAATGGAAAATTTTGAAATTAAAAAACTAGATGAAAACATATTTAATTAAAATTATACTGACTGTGATTTGTTTGAACTTTAATTTACTATTTATTTACTAATTTTTATAAAAGAAGTGACAACATTTCAGGTTTATAAATTTAATGTTTTCGTATCGTTGAATTGTTTAGAACTAATTGGTCGATTATTTTTGGCAATCGTTTATAACTTTAACACACAAACTCTCATCCCAACACAGCAATAAAAAAAATTCATAAACATTTCATCGAAATTTATGGTAACGTGTCCTCCAATAACAATTCCACATCGTTCATAGTTTCGAAAAAAGTGTCAGACAATAAAAATTTCCTTGTGTGATTTGCTGAGGTTTTTAAATGGTTAAACAACAGCAGTAAGCTATATAAAAAATAAGTGCTCATAAATTACGCCGGCGATTTACTACCTGCCTAGTTAGCTCGTTCCAAGTGCATACAAATGATGCTATAAGTGTAGTGGACGTCTGCGTCATGTGATTGTGGCTTTACTTGGATTTAAAAATAAAGTAAAGATTATAATTGTCTTTCTCCATAGCTCATTAGTTATAAATGTTGTGTAACCAGAATTAAATGTATATATGCAATGCGGTGATGTTTTGAATACTTTTTATGGCAAAATCGAGCATATATACATTCGTGTGTAAGTTTGATTATTGAAAACGTGGAAAAATATAGTGAAATGCAATCTCTCCACAATTAAAAAAGACATTTTATACACAAACAAAACTATTATGTGATTTTTAGTGAACGTTTTACGTATGAATTTTTATAATTAATATGTATAGTCAAGTTGCATGAACCAGTTTATACATTTTTATAGTTTGACATTATTGATGCAGGATACCTACATGCTCGACATTTTTAAAAACATTGTTGTTTGATGCCAAACCAAACTAGAAAACTATTGCACAACTTTTGATAGACAATGTAATCGTTTTTAAATGTTAGTGAAGTAGTGATAGAGTGCCTTACTATTATTGGGAAATGTATCCAATAAATATTAATAATTATTTGTGATTGTGACAATTTTTGCATGTGTTCGGATAAGTTTTGGATAGACAATTTTCAAACACGTAAGTGTGACTACCTATTAAACTTCATCCGCTTGCCATGATTCATTCTACAGATATTTTTATTTAGTTCTCACAAATTGCGTGAACAACTTAACGCCCATTGCATGAGAAAAATCAAAGTAATTTTGCACCTTCTCTCCGTGAATAAACATTGTAACAACTTTATCAGTACAATTCAGGTAGCTGATTGCCGGCTAAAGAAGTGTTTGAGCTTTACAGAAGCTAATCAATTTGGGTTAAAAATGATAAGAATGTTCATGTTGAATCATCGATTTTTGTAGTTGTTTATATTTATTTTGTAATAATAATAAAATGACACAGCAAACATGCAATGAAAGAGGGGCTGTGTTATCATCACGCTTTCAGGAAGAGAGGCTTTTGCACATGAGGCTTGTCATCGCATCGAGAATAGCTTATCTAAAGTTTGCATTCCTCTAATGACCTGCGTATTTTTACGTATATGGATGATTAAACTGATGTAATAAAATTATACTTTTCATTTCATTTCGAATTGCCGAAGGCACGCCTCGCGTTGGTACACAATATCATAAATCATCCGTTGAAATATTGCTCTTTCATCGTGTATGCATCCATAAAAGTCTAAAAACCAATTGAGTCAGTGTCATTTTGAATTTGTTTTAATGATTGGCTAAGAAAATTACTAAACAAACGTAATAACAGGCAGAAGTAGAATGAGTTTGAAAGTTTCATTGAAATTCATGCACGATTGCCACCTCCGCTCCACGCTACCTTAAAAAACTACCTCATAACGATCGTCCTTGCCATCATTACAGGTGCCACTACATTTTTGTTGCCACCACCAAAAAGGAATATGAATATTGTTTCTTGAAAGATAGATATAATAGAGTTGCGCTGCATTTATTTTTTTCTTTTGTTTGTGTACATACATGTCTAGATAGAGATATGTTCTACAGAACCATTAAGAAAAACGCTAGTCGTAAAGTTATTATGACACGAAATTATCAGGGGGGTTAAAGGAAAGTAAAGTCATTAAAATGTAAATTGAATTTTAGTGCAAGGCGAAAAAGAAAGGAATGCAGAAACTCTCCTGAGGAGTGTATTAAGCGAAAAAAGGTGTAAAACTCTGTTAAACTCTGTGATTCCTTCTATCTATTCCTTTTGCTCTCTTCTCTGAAACAGGAGATGAAGCTGATGATGATGATTATACTTCTGTTTGTTCCTTTATCATCATCAGCAGCAGCGGTACTATAAACTCTATATACCAAAGAGGACCCTACAGGAAAACATTTTTTTAAGTTGAGAAGGAAGCGAAACTATCTTTTTGTCTTCATTTACATTTTTAGATTTCTGAGAAATGTCTATAGGGTGGCGGAAGGTAGTAGACATACATTGTATGTGGTAAACCTTTTATCAAAACAACTTTGTAGAAATTTCGACGTGTTTTCTGTATTAAAAATGTATAAGTGTAGTTTTGTGACATTCACGTACGCATTTAGTGCACTGTATACTGTACTACTAACTTTTTGTACAAATGTACTATTCAGACTGATGATGATGAAACATACTTAATTTAATTAAAACTTTTGCTTTTCATTTATTTGTAAGTTTTAACACATCTACTTCTATATCCTTTATCCTGTTGGATACTATTATATTGCACAGTAAAATAACGAAAGTACATATGTCCTAATGATCTGAAACTACATGACATGTTCGAAAGGAAAATAGATATGTGTGCAATAACGAGTAATTCGGAAGTTACAGTGGTTAATGTAGGGATGGGCAGTGATAATAGAAATTGAGAAAGGAACCTTTTCTTTGGTAGGTTTATAGGTTAAACCACAAAATGGAATTTTTTCACAGGATGTGGTTGGTATTGAAATAAGGATACTCCAAAGTGAGACATGTAAATACGAAACTTAAATACCTGAATTTGATTAATATAATTTTGAAATATGATTTGCATTTACAATTGATTAAATGTTTCATGGTTCATCCTTTAGGTATGTATGTATATGCATTTCACTTTTCATTGGGCAGAAGATGGAAGAAGAAAAATGTAAAATTATAGTGTTGCCATGTCCTATACACCATACATGCACACAGTATAAGAATTACAATTCAAGATAATGAATGTGATTAAAATTGAAGCGGAGAGGAAGAGACTCGCATTGAAACTCACATTCCCTTGAGTTTCTCTGCGGAATAATTCATTGAAGCTCTCTCATCATCATCAACATCATTCTACTCATTTTCCTCTCACCAACTTTTGGCGGCTAGGGACATTATAAGATTTGAGCTTTTTCATTTCAAAAAGATACTTATACATGTATATTTTTGCTTAAATAATCTATGAATTTCTGTACGTATAATTACACTTATTTATAAGGAAATCGATGTAGACATAATAAGAATGTAAACAAACATATAGTTTTATTCCATTCTCTTATTGTGTTTAGCGAAGCATGCGTTTATAATGAATTCTAGGTAGTAAGTATGTTAGTTTCACATTAATTCATGACGAACGAAAGAAGGACCAGGGACAACGTTATCTATACCATCAAATTCTTCAAAAATGGCTGCATATTATTTTTGTGAATGACATCGGCTGTAGTTGTGTCTAGTGTCATGTTGGATAAATGTATAAAAAATCATATATAAAGTATCTTGAGTGCGTTAAAAATTACAGCTGAATTTTATTGGTTGATTTTCAAAAAAAGAATCTTTACCATTTTAAACTTGATGATATTCACCTTCGCAAAAATACTAATAAATCATTAATTTTCTTTTCACACGGGATTAGTAAATGTGGTACGGTTAGTTCATGTGCGAGCACATTACTATCCTCTTTTGAACTTAATGAAATGTTAATTTAATCACAAAAGTCACACGTCTTCTTTTTTACTTGACATTAAGGTGTGTATTTTTAAAATTGTAAAATAAAAAACACACTTGAATGTGTTACATTAAAAATGTAAAAATTATTAATGCTTTTTAAAGTGACACCTGAACTCAATTATGCACACATTTTTTGTCTGTGGACGATTTCAACAAGAAAAAGAAAGAAAAAAGAGTGCAAATGTCACATTAGAAGGTGAACCCTGCTTGATTTTCAAAAGCTAGCGCAGCGACCAGTTTTCGTTTAAACAATGTATCAATAAAGAAAGCTGCATTACAACAACATACGTCGTATGATGACCAACCTGATCTTCATCATCAAGTAAGGTTTTTTCATGATGTTCCTACTGAGAGAAAAGAGCAATATTAAATTACTGAACATGGTTGTACCGTGGTAAAAAATGTTTTGTTTTTGCTCATCAGCCACTTCCTATCAAAAAAGCGGCCTTTCTTTTTCTACATTGTAGACCGTCCTGTTTATGCACACGTTAAAAATACAAACTTCATTGAATTATTTGTAGCGCATTTCAAAATTTCTTTTTTTGTTGCAAAGGTTGAAGTCGAAATCATCCACAATTAAAAAACTTACTACGATGACGATGACAATGTGAAGGATCATTAAGTGAGTTTACATGCACAACAAAGAATTGTAGTAATTGGTACGTGTATCACTTCAATTCATGTAAACAAAGGGAACTATACAAAAACATAAAAAGAGAATATCTCTTTAAATGCAATGTAATATAATAATGCATCCTTATATCCTGTCATAATAACTCTTTCTTTAACAACTTGTACTTGTTTCAAGATTAAGTGTCATTTTAATCTCAATCAGGTAAAAAGTACAAGCTGCGCTACATTTGAAGTAAACAATATAGTACCAAAAACCAAAAAATAACATGCAGGTATCTTTTAGAAGAGTGATGATTCATGCCATGTTCTTTTGCATACAACGTTACATTTTTTGCATTCAACATTATTTAATGAAATAGGTAGTTATTAAAGCTAACCATTTGGTTGTCGGTTTACAAATTATTGCTTATGGGAATGATTGTTTGACTGCTCTTCAGTTAATCAGAAAGGAAATTAACACAATGGAGTGGAATCAAATGGGGCGGCTTTATTACTGAAAGGTAAAGTGCATTTTACTCCTTTTTTTCGATTTCTTCGTGAAGAAGTAAATGAGCAGGATAAAGGATTCATGACATGATGCTGTTATGATATTGATATGCTTACATCCTTCTGGCAGTGCAATGGTAATGGTAATCCTTCACTGTATTTACAGAACAGGTGCACGATCTCTCGAGTGTCGTAAAAAATGATAATCAAAGAAATTAGATGATTTATCATAATCAAGCATGCACTTTATTTTCGAGTAAACCATAGGGATTTTTTTACAATGGAATATATGAAAACAAAAAATACTCTCTTCGAAACCTGAGATTTTATAAAATACGAGGAAAAGTGCTTACAGGTGCACCAAGCTAAAAGCTAAAATACAATGGAGAACTGACAGGCAAGCAGAATATACGCAGCCACAACGTATTATTGCTCTCATCAACACAGAAATTACATCATTTGAAATACAAGAAGATGCCTAATCTTGTGTATCAATGCAATGCACACATTAATATCCAAAAAGGAGCATCCACATATCAAGTTTCAGAATAGCTTCAGGGGATTCAGTTTCAGAAACGAAATGCATGGTACTCGTGTAAACTTACACGAGATAGATTTGCATTGTTGGTGCATCACATCATCGGGTTTTTTTTTCTAACTTAATCGAAATTGAATTGTTAAGTGATATTGTTGTTTGGTATGTGTGATAGAGTAATAGCTTGCATTTATATTTTGTACAGTATGCACTTTATGAACCTTCCCGCATGGTGCACTAGTGCACTTCACTTAGAGAGAATAATGATGAGAATTATTATGGACTCTGACGTGGCCCATCCTTTCGTTTCCTTGATAGATGAGCTTCCTCATTACTTTTCCATTACACCTCCATCATGGATTCCTTCTCTGTGCACTTGACTTGAGAAGATGATCACATTGGCTTGAGCGTGTGTTTATTTTTGGCATTGTACCGATCTCAATGAGCATTACAAAATCCTTATCTTTAGTAGAGAAGTAGTAGTTGACTTAACTTGTTGAGAATAGTTGTTCTAAATACCTATATATCACAAGATAAAAGTGATATCTCTTGCTGGTAGACATGTTATGTGTAAATCCTTCATTTAAGCAAGGTAACGCACGCACGCTAAGAATATTATGATACTTGAAATGGACTAAAAACGAGCATTGGTCGTTCATCATAATAATTTCATATAAATTGTACGCTGCTTTTTTGAAACATTATCCCACTTGAAATGAAGTATATAGAAGATGAAGGAGACGATAATGAGGCATCGCTATTTACACTGCCTTGTAACTTTACTCTTTTTTGAGCCTGCGATGATTTTCTATTTCTAGTACCTTATATATAATACATATTTACATGC
>JAQFXM010001356.1:0-33246 GCA_034693345.1 Entomobrya multifasciata
AAGCAAAATGTCCGTTTAGATTGCAAATGTAAGCGCTAAAGATTTGATACATCTGATTGTTGCTTTCATCATCGTTTACTGATGTTTGTTTGCAAAACATTTGAAACACAATTCATCAGTGCATAAATAATCAAAGTGGTTCAACTCTGTGTGCCTAAATAGCGTGAGCTTGGACTGAGTATGTCCGTTCCATGGCTATAGAGACAATACATAATTGAATGAAGTCAACATAACATCTCAATTACACCAAAAAAAGCACAGAAAGTAAGTAACCCTTGGAAAGAGGGTCATTAAAACTAAACTGTACATGGTGTGTAGTAATTGGATACTATTTTATATATATCTCTTGGTATACTACAAAAAGAAGAATGTATTTAAAGAGGAAATACATTATGGTGAAAGGGTGATGTTTTGTTTGGTTGGAATCGCTAAAAACGATAAACACCTTATTAAACAAAATGTACAAAGTACATATCTAACTTAATTTATGACACAAAGACATTCATGGAACTTGTTTTTGCAGCCATGTTGATAAAGAAACAAAAATATTTTTGCATGTCAGCAAATATTTATGACTCATTACTACGTGACTTACGTCAAAGAGTTCATAAATAGATTTTTTGCTGCTATTATGATATTATGAATGACGTTTCCAATTACTAGGAAGTCATTAAGACACATTACATGTTACACGTAATATCCACACATGCGTATAACCACAAAACTCACAAACAGACTTGATTTTTCTTATTCATTCAGAATGGTCATTCTTTGTCCAGTTTACTGTTGGTGTCATTTCATTTAAACATGCCATTATACCAGTACATTATACATTTTTATAACATGAATATGCCATCCCATGAGCTACTGTTGTTGGAACTAGATAATATTTGTATGCCTCTTTTTCCTTTACATTTGTTAAATTGGAAGGAATGTACTTTTCATTCATTTCTCATTCATGTGCAAAAATCTGCATATTGTTCATTTTAACTTTCTAAGTAAAGAGATTTTTCGCAGTAAAAGCAAAACTGTTCACAAGAATAACAAGCACTATTTTTGTTAAATCTACTGAGAAATCAGACAAATCAATTTATGCAAAGATGACATTTTTCTAGACCTTTTTATGGTTAGTAATGATTAACCGATTGACAATTCATATTGTTGCCTGCACTAATACAAAATTAACACTGGAAATTTAGTACTAATTACATATTCCATTTTTCTTCTAGATTCAGATCAAAGATGTTTCTATGACAAAAATAGGATAAATTTGGATTAAGTGGATGTGGCCTGCTGCCCTGATAATTAATTTGATATACATGTGGGAATGGAAAATTACCCTGAAGAAGAAGTTAAAACTCAACCACATATGCAGTGGGCTGCACTCGCTTGACCAATTTATCAATTGAAGCAAATTCTAGCAAATAGTTGAGGTGATATACATACAGAAGAATACTATCTTCACCATTTACAATGCCGGCGTCCTCAGGTGAATTATGGGGGCATCATTTGATGCCCCAGATTATTGAAATAGACATCCTTCTTCCCACTGGCGTGGTCCTTCCTTTAAAATGTTCCCGTGATCAGACACTCCATAATATAAAAGGTACTTAGTAGTTAAGCACTGTCGTACATGCAATAAAATGAAATTTTACGTTTAAAATTTATTTCATTTTTATATAACATTTTAATGATTCATTTCTCAGCTCAAGTGTGGAGAGAAGGGCCTAAATTTCCATTTTTCAACTTGTTGTCAGCAGACGTTGATTATGTCTTCACGTCTGTGACTTTAGATGCGAAAAAAGAAGAATTTCACGATGAGTCAAGGCGTTTGTGTGATTTGCATTTATTTGTGCCGTTTCTAAAGCTCGTGGAACCTAACGCATCAACCAAACAGGAAAATATTTTAAACTCACAGATAAGTACGTTGTCTCAAAATTGTGAAAAAGTAGAATATTTTGAATTTTTTTCCTAAGAGCGAGCTTTAATTAATCCTTTCACTTGTTGGGGTTTTCAGGTGTCGCTGTTGGAATTCCAGTAAATCAATTTGACGAATTGGAAAATCCTGAAGTACTTGAATATCGCAGAGACGCCATCAATTTGTGTAGAGAAATAATCGAAAAACGTGAAGAATCACTAGAATCTCATGCGCTGTATAAATTTGCTGCACAAATAGCAAAACCTGGTCCCGAATATTATCAAATGTTTCCTGGTGGCATGGTATCAGTGAAAGTGTGGTTTGATCCAAATTCAAATCGAAGTGTGACAGTTCGAGTGGCAGTTGAAGCGTATGGAGACACAGTTATAAGTGAAGCGTTAGAAGTGTATTCGAAAGGTAGACCTCGTGATAATAAATCTTACATGGATTTTGTTCTAAAAATATGTGGTAGACAAGAGTACCTTTTAGGTGCCTACCCGATATCACAATATAAAGTAATTACATTACAAATTTTTCTTCGTTAATTTGCTTTTTTCATTTAATAAACTTTTAAACTAAAAAAAGTTTTATGTTTAATTTTAGTATATTAGGGAAGTCGTACGGAAAGACGAGATCCCTCAACTAGAACTTTTGGAAAGACAATTTTTGTATAGTAAGTTGCCTAAAGAACCCTTTCACATACCAGCGTACTACAGGTATGCACTTTATTAAAAATAGTACAAAATTGATGTACTAGTGGGAGTAGTTACTTTATTAATTTATAACTGTTACTTGTATGTAACTAATATATTTTTCGTTTTACAGGAGAACGTATAGGACAAGTGAAACGGAAAAGGCTCCAGGTGACGTGCATTTGTGGAAAATAAATTGCTTATTTCAAGTTCAGATTCTTTGGGCAACATACATAAACGCGACAGATAACGTAATTTTTAAATTTTAATCAAAGATCTATATATTTTGCATAATTTTGCTATTGTACCAGTCAAAGAGGGCTGTATTTAAAATATATTCTTCTTGAAACTGAAGGTCTGCGTTAAAGCTGGTATATTCCATGGAGATGAGGCTCTTTGCGAACTTCTACAGACTTCACAGGTTTCATGTAATACTCTTAGGTGGAATGAAACTTTACGATTTCAAATATCTCTTCCTGATATACCAAGAAGCGCACGGTTATGTGTATCAGTTTGTAGCATTTCTAGAAATAAGAGGCGCCAAGTAAGGGTAAATACATAACATGTTTTTTATTGTTTCTGAATTTTATTATCATTTGCCAAGCCTCCCTCTAATGGAAATAGTTTAATGAATTTTTTTAATTGGTCTAAATTCCAGGAGGAGTATTGTATGTTAGCGTGGGGAAATATTAACTTATTTGATTTCAAGGGAAGACTAATTACGGGGAAAGTAAGACTGGATTTGTGGCCAGCACCCATGTCATTAGACTCAGTTTACTTACTCCATCCGCTAGGAATAACAGGTAATTTTACTGGACTAGTCCACTGGACTTATTCTCAATTTTAACGTTAGCTGGTTTTATCATGAGTTCCATATTCGTTGTCAGGTTCAAGTTTAGACAAAGGAAGTTCATCGCTGGAACTCGAATTCGATAAATACTCATTACCGTTACATTTTCCCAAGGAGAACGAAATATATGCATTAGCAGAAATCGTAACGAATCAAGAAGATATGTCAAGTGCATCATGTGCACCAGCCGACGACGTAAGTTTTTAAAAATTTCCTCTTAGGTGAAAATCGGTTTAATGCGTTACGAGTCTTCATTAATAATTTCCTGGTTTCCTACAGACTGCTCTCGAAGAACTTATCAATAAAGATCCTTTATGCGAAATTTCGGAACAGGACAAGGCACTAGTATGGAAATACAGAGAATACTGTTTGACAGAGTTCCCTCAGTCTTTACCTCGAATCGTAGCTGCTGTAAAATGGAATTCCAGAGAAAATACTGCTATTGTATGTTATACCATTAGATCAAAGTTTTGAATTATGTTCACGGTTTGCATGGAAATGGTAATAATTTCATAAACTTGTCTAGTTTTATGATCTGCTGAAGAGGTGGCGCTTTTTGACAATGGAAACCGCACTTGCACTCCTTGACTGCAAGTCTGCAGATATTTTTGTAAGTATTTCCTCAAAACTAATTGCTTGCATTTTATGCATTTTATTAATCATTATTGTAATGACTGCAATCATACCATTTTTATTAAAGGTAAGAGAGTTTGCTGTTCGAAACTTGGATCGGGTATTGTTTGACTCAGATGTACTAGATCTGTTGCTACAGCTAGTCCAGTCTTTGAAGTATGAGCCGTATCTTCAGTCTCCATTAGCAATGTTTTTATTACGACGGGCTCTGGTGAATCGTCTAGTGGGCCACTTTTTCTTTTGGCATTTGCGGTCTGAGATTTCTGGCAAGTCATGGTTGGATGTGAGATTTGGCCTTATTCTGGAAGCCTATTGCAGAGGTTTATGTGGTCATTTAAAGGACTTATACAAGCAGGTTGAAGCTTTAGAAAAACTTACCGTGTTAACAGAAACACTGAAAGAAAAGAAAGATGAAGCACCAAAGGATAGACTAAGGTATGTAATGACAACCGGCAAATAATTTCGAATGAAATACATTACACCTGTCGAATCCACAATGAATATCACTCTTGTAATGTGTTTGCTACTAGATTTTTAAGTGAGCAGATAAAACAACCAGACTTTTTGGAAGTGTTGGAAAATTTGAGTAATCCAGTCAGTCCAAATGTTGAGCTAGGCAGTTTACGAGTGGAATCATGTAGAATTATGGATTCTGCCAAACGTCCTTTATGGCTGGTGTGGCAGAATAACGACCCTCTTGCTCAAAAGATAGGTAAGTCTGTAAAAAATTTGCTAGTTTGAAAAAAATAGCTTTGAGTTTATTCGTCAATGAATTGAATTACTTTCTCATATTTCAAATCGTAGGTATCGGTGAGACTGCTGCCATATTTAAAAATGGGGATGACCTCCGACAAGACATGCTCACGTTACAGGCAAGCCATTTTCGCCTACTCTGCTCTTTACCTTTTAAACAAACTTGTTTTTTTATTGAGATTGTCCTTTTCCTGTTATACACGGAGTATATTGCATTATCATTTTAATGGAATTTTGATTGACTTGTAGGTGGTAAGAATGATGGATGAGCTGTGGAGATCGGATAATTTGGATTTGAAAATGCTGTCTTACACATGCCTGGCCACTGGAAAACAAGTTGGTTTGATTCAAGTGGTATGTATGCAGAGTGACTCTTTGATCATTGTTTACTTTATTTGCTGCAATTGCTTCCACTACACAACTCAATCTAAAGTGTCGCTACGAATTATAATAAAACAAACATGAAGAAAACTCTGCTTTGTCTATTCTAGGTTAAAAGAGCACAGACCGTTTACACAATTCAGAGAAAGGCTGGTGCTTTAGCCGCCATCCAGGTTAACTCCAAACAGCTACATAAATGGCTGGCTGAACGAAATAAAGATGAAAATAAATATAATCAAGCTATTGAAACATTCAAGCGCTCGTGTGCTGGCTATTGTGTCGCCACATTTATACTCGGTAAAATATTGAATTTTTAAGTCATGATCAGAATTTGCAAATGCATGATTTATAGTTTTGATATGATAACTAATATTTGCTCTATTGTGGCCATAATAGGAATCGGTGACAGAAATCCAGATAATATAATGGTTTCAGAAGATGGACACATTTTTCACATTGACTTTGGTCATTTTTTGGGGCATTTCAAGAAAAAGTTTGGCATCAACAGAGAACGTGTCCCATTTGTACTTACAGAAGATTTCCTTTATGTAATTGCAAAAGGGGCAGAAAATCCACGAAAGAGTCCTGCTTTTCAAGAGTTCCAAAAACTTTGTGGTCGTGCATACATAATCTTACGTCGACATGCTAATCTCCTCATCTCATTATTCACTTTAATGTTGCCTTGTGGCATATCTGAACTACAATCGATAGCGGATGTCGATTATTTACGGAAAACGTTAGCAGTGGACATGAACGAAGCAGAAGCACTTAATTATTTCCAGACAAGGTAAATGACAAATATTTGTTTCGAAGAATCCTAAATGTTTGTGTATGTCAAGACTCAGGAACAGATTTATGCCATAATATTTTGCTGGGACGTCTAATGCATTTTTCTCTCTTGTGCTTCTAGATTCAGTGAAGCGTACGGTGGCGGATGGATCACTAAATTGGATTGGTTCTTCCATTCATTGAACCACATTAAGGATGCATCAACCTAGCTCTTCCCTAATGTACTCTTATCATTTGGCTTTCAGATATTTTGGCGAGGAGGAAAAATCCCTCATGTGAATATATTTTGCCTAAAATATACGTTTACATTGTGATGTGATCTGATATAAATTATTGAGATAGATGTTAAGATAGCCTTTAAATATCAGCACTTTCACCCACAGATCCAGACTTAAATAGCAATAAAGACAAACTCATTTCCTTGCGTACGTGGTTAATTTTAAAAAGTCAGAGCATAAAAACTATACGATAGTTGATAGACTGAGCTGGTGTTCAATAAGCAGGTAGATAGGTAATATGAATAAGATACAAGATTGCATTTCTTTGTATTTAGTTAGTAGAAATATATGCGGGCATTAATTCTTTGTGTTTATATTGTAATTTTCATTTGAATAGTATAACTAAAATGAAGCGACAGTGTGTCAATATTTTATTCTGTTTCGTGTAAGAACCGTCACGATGATGTGATGAATATATGACTATAATGACAGGGCTTACAGATTACATTGATGTGGACAGTATTTTCTACGTCTTATTGTTAGTGTTGCTGCTGGTCAGCTTCAGGTTGCCTAAACATTTTAACTAGGTTATTTATAAACGATGTAATTTTGATTTAATTATGGCATATATTAAATTAAACCTCTGTGACAAATATGTGCTCTTCGCTGTTATGCAATAAGATGTTAAAAATATCCTAAATGAAAATTTTAATCAGTGAAACATGTAATAACCAAAAATGCATAGTGGCATAATATGTCTAGAGTCTGGACTGGAAGTTGATTCTTTCGTTAAACATTTGAAAACAAAATATAATCCCATTCAACAATCTGATCAGCAAATTATCAGTATTATATATAGCCTTTATGAACAGAGTGTGTCCCTCTATCCATGGCCAGATTTGTTATAGAATTCGGAAAACCCTTGTTAATATTTATCTCTCGTTCACAGAAAAAAATTAAATAAAGTTGTTATATATGCTTTAAAACATTGGATAATATACTGTTGACATCCTGAAATTTCGTTAATTTTCTCTCCTTTGCATCGTATTATTCTAAAAAAGATTATTTTTAATCATATATCTTGAATCGTAATTCATAATTTATCGAATTTTAGAAAACTTACTGGAAATATTCATTCACCAGTTGCACCTCTCTTACAGATCATATTTCATTTCTTGTTGAAATATAACACTGTCCTGTGTGTATGTACATTGTATATGCACAGATTTGGTATATTTCTGTAATCTCGAGATACCCCATTTACACTTTCACTCAACTGTATGCTTGATTTAGTCTACGAAAAAGAAAGATAGCAGTGTGGTGGAATGTTGGTTGCTCAGTCCAGTCCACAGTCTTGCTCATCCGATGTAGGATAAAATTCAATGCAAAGTTTACAAACATATTATTTCAGAACACAATTTGTTTTAATGTCTGGAAATTTCGGCATCTACAATCCATATTTAACGCAGTAACAGCAATTATAAATAAAATGGAATCATCACCACTATAAATTCTCACAGTTAAGCATCTCTTCTGCAGGTGTGTACATTTATAGCTTGTCTCACTTTGCCCCTAACTTTCCCTGTAAGCATATATTTATTACAGCATAAAATACTACGACAAAAAATCGTAAAACTAATATCATTTTACGGTTTACCGTTACTATATGTTACAGCAGTTATTTACAACACACTTATGTTGCAAGTGTGGCTTTTATATATTTATATCGATTCATAAAACATAAATGCTATTTAATATTATATTCATGAGCCCGAGCAGTACACTTTTTTAACAGATAAAACATCTAAACAATTTAAAGTATTTATTATATCTTTATTTTATTTTATAATTACTTAAACTACGAAGTAATTTGTCTATTTTTTCATACTAAATCTACATTTCAAAAATATATAATTACAGATGAGCTATTTTACTTCTCTAAATATTTTTTTAATTTACAGATTTAAGTGTAATGCAAAAATTACATTCATATCTCTGCATAGTACCAGTTTTCCACAAATAGTAACTCTAAAGTGTATTTTAGTTTTTTAGGTTTTATGCATAACTCAAATTTCTAAATACTGAACAGAAGAAATCACTTCTTTTTCTTATACTAATCCATTTAAATAGTATTCTTTATCGAGCTGCAAAACTTACATATTGCAACATCTAACACAATAGTCGCAAACTTCAAGCGTACTCAGTTTTTTATATTTACATATGTACATTTGTTTTTACTTAAAATTTTATGCATTATATTATAATATACTATTTGTAATTTTTAGTTTTTTTGCTACAAATGGACCGTTGCTGTGCACTACAAGGGTTTAAATTTCCGGTTTGGAAATGAGAGTTTACGAACTTCATAGCAAATTTTTGTATAAAATATTAGACACCAAAACTGCAGTTGAGCATAATTAACAAGCATTGCCCATTTGTGAATCACCATATAAAACACTGCATTTAATGTAATTATTCTAGCCAGTACGTTTAATTAGATTTTCTTTTGCTTTACGTATAATTTTGCTCAAATCTGAAACTGGTATCAAATATTCTGAAGACTAAATTTGAACTTTGCACTCATATTATATTTAATCATTCATGGAACAGCTTGCTGGAAAGTTCATAATCTCTCACATTTTTGACAAACCTAACCTTTGACTTTATGACAACGGCTTAAATTAAAATAACTACGATATATAACTAGTATAATGACTGTAGTGAGTGAGTGACTCATTCTATGTAAGGATGAAGTTGCAAACTTGACAGCAGATGAGATAAGCCATTTACAAAATAATAGAATTGTACAACTGGTACAATGGCAACAATAAAACTTGTGTACAAAGTTGGCAATAAAGATTTGTATTTATGTATTTTCGTTATATATTTTTGGTACTACTTTTCGCTCACTTTGTATTTTACTTTTTACATACATACTGTTTTCGTATTCCCGAACAACTGGAAGCAGCTATCATGGCCCTAAATATAGTCATTTGTATTTTAATGTCACTAATTGAATGTTATCTTTTTTAAATATTTACTATATAACATTAGTAATAATTACATGATCATTTCATTTAACGAGATAGATTGTCTTTACTGTAAACGTACATCAGTGTACTAAGTTTCCTATTCGCACGAATAATCTTAACCGATTAGCGGACATACAATAACAGTGTTCCAACTACTTTCTCTTTGTGCATTGTATGACCAACGTTGCTGCCAACTTTAACAGGCTTTTTAAGAAGAAAAATTGTCAAAATTTTACTAATTGGTCGCACCTTAATTTGTTTGACACTGCCAAAAAGGAATTAGTATTTGTACTGAAAATGGCAACTTAACAAAAAATTCATCATGTTTGATGTTGATGACACCAAAAATGGATTTTATCATTTGGACCTAAAATAAAACTTTTTTTTCTTCCATGTAAAAATCAAAAGAAAGATATGATCGCAACTGGTGGCAACTTCTTTCTTCCCAAGTTATACTCAACAAACTACTCTAAAAAAAGAGCCACGCTTATCATTGAAAAGTACTGTGACAGTTTTTTGTGGTTTACTTAGGTTTTAAGTATCTTGAGTTATTTTTTGACTCTTGAATAAAATGAGAACCAACAAAAAGTGGTCGAAACAAAAAACATAATCTTATAATACTCGTATGATATTTTGTTGATTAACCTTTTTTGCAGTTTTTTTGGCAAATCTCGAATGTTAAAATTATTGTGGAATGTGTCGATTACCTTCTCATCATAATGTAATATAGGTTTATAGTTTATACATATGCTTATTTTAATTGGATCTAGAAATAGTATCCTACTTTGTTATGTAGAACACGTTTTTCGTGAATGTGGACAATACCTAGAAGACCAAAATAAAAGGTTGAGTTTTTATCGGGACACAAGCCTAGGTCGATGTTTAAATTTAAAGTTTTTCATGCGATTTTCCAGACAATTCGATCCATTACGTGGAGATTCTCACAAAAAACCAGCAATGATTTATCATCCACAACCCTCAACCCCTTGAAGTATGACACGAAAAGACAAATTTCATCCATTGTATTGTACATTGTATTATATTTCATGACATCTTCAATAAATTGGTCTTCACATAAAATCTGAAAACTTCATCATATCGACAGCAATTAAAATTTTTACATATTATTTGTCGTTTCTACATTGGATGTTGTTTTAAATTAACTGTTTAAATGTACAGAGAGTTTAATTTTGTGCTACCAAAGCTACCACTACAAAAGTAACAGTGTTTTAAGAAATCTTATACGATCGTACGATCATCGTTTTGTCGTTTTTATATTTGACACATTTTAGTTTGCAATTGATTTTACGTCTACTGACGCCGTTTTAGATGTTTATAATAAAATATTTAAAGACTTATCAAACAAAGATGCATACGTACTACGTACTGAAGTTTAAGAGAAAATACAGGTATCTACTCAAGAAACTGTCGATAGGAATAGGAATGCATTTAACAATTAAAACTTAACTGGGAATTATTGGCATCAATATTTTAACCTTGCTTTCACCCTAAACCTATTTTAGATTCGATTGGATGTATGCAGTTTTCGTTTTACTTGTCTTATAAACGCGCAATAAATGTAGTGTTGCGAGATCATTTTTTTGCATTAAATTCTCGCTGTGTATGGAAGAGAATGATTTTGAAGAGAATGCGTGGAAGATTGGTATCATAAAATTCCAAATTCCAAATAGATTCCAGGAGATTCCATATTTGTTGTCGTCGGATGAATTTGGGGTTAGTTGAAACTTAAAGCTAAGTTTACCCAAACAAAGAATAATGAAATGATAAAGAAGAATTGAAGAAACCTATAATTTCTAAAATGGCTTATTTCGCATATACATTTTATGTCAATGGTATTTCTAAATTAGGCGCTTGTATCCAATTACTATATATATTTTTAATTTACACGCGACTAACTAGTTCAATGTTTCAGTTAAATGCAAGGATGGGTTTTACTCAGAATGTGTCCCATTTCAGTCGTCGTAAAAGCCTAAAGAATCCGGATGATCAACAATATCAAGATCAAAAGTAAAATCGTCGGGGTCATCGGTAGCACCTTGCAGGAGACAGTCTTTGCTTACTGGACTTTCACTTCTTTCCCCTGTAGCCGCATCGTCGGTCTTGTCTTCATGGACAACCATTCCGGTGAGTGCAAGAATGTAGTTTTTGGCCAAAGTTAGAGTTTCAAGTTTAGACAAACGACGTCCTTTGTTTGCCACGTGTGGGATTGGTATAACTTCCCGCAATGACTACAAATCAACCAAAAAGATTAAGCTTGTTATTCCACTTCATGTGCATATAATATAAACCACGGTACATGCCATGCAACACACGGAGAAAGTACACATATTATTAAACAAGGTACCAAGATTTTCATGGACATTCAACATTGACCACAAAATAAAAGTAAACTAGTGAAAGCTTTTCCTATTATTCACATGTTCCATGCAAAATGCAGAATAGTAATAGTGATGTAAGTAAAACAAGGTTAACAATAAACCAAACATGAAAAGAACAATAAAAATGTGATTTTCATACATGTATGCATATGTTCTTATCAGTTACATTGAATATCTACTTTAACATGTGTATTGTGTAGTGCTGTATGTATGCGTATGTTAATAACACCTGAAAACTACATGACTGCAAAGGAAATGATTCCCACGAGAAAAGTGATAATGTTTTTCCATGCGATATTTTACGTTTCATCTGACTATCTACACATTTAACCTGATGATTACAACATGACTCAATGGTCGTCATCGATTTTAGCATTAATCAACATCTAATACTAGAGTGCCAGCCACTGTAATTTTGGAACTGTGTGTGATGTGATGTATGTGTGACTCCAGAAAAAAGTGGGTTACAACTCTCACAGATTATAAGCTTTTCCGACATTGTAATCATACCCCTACAGCCAAGCTCATCTTTCACCGCGCACAAAATTATTAGTAGCATCACAGCGGATGATGAATTAACGCCAAAGGAATAAAGTTATCAGTAAACAGCAAAAAGCAGCACAGCAATACAGTACCGCGCCATACCAAACGAAACGGATATAACACCAAAAATTCCATACGTTATTATTATTATTTGATTCGTAGACATTCTTGATAATAACAACTTTGTAGAAAACCTGTATTTACTGCGTTTATTCTACTATTTTATCAAACTACACGGTCCGCCTAACAAATCGAATCACTATCATCCCAATTTTCTATTTGCTAATAAAAAACATCAAGCTAAAGCCTAGTACAATCTCTAAGAATACGCGCCTATCAATTTCATCGTCACCCCCATCAGTGTAGAAATGAATCCGCAACTCTCAAAAAGAAAAAAAAACTCGAGATGATAATGACGGATGAAAGCTGATAAAAGATATCGAGGTGAGACGCGGGGAGATGATGTTGTATAAACGCTACTAACGTAACATAACATGCCTTGATTTTGTGTTCAAACCGATTCAATATAGTATCAGTGATGATATGATGATGGGGATGGAAAAAAAGATAGCTTAATTTGAGGTATGGTACATAATATGGGGCTCATCGAGAAAAGCTTTTGTAAATCACACTCTCTGAGAGCAGATCAGTGAAAAATGAATTTCACTTGTGTTCACTCACATCACCATTCTAAAAAGAAAATATTCAACGTTTTTCGGATGTTTTCTTCTTCTTCTTTCTGAATGCACATAACATTTTTGCATCACCATCACACACGTCTAATAAAAAGGAATATTCAGTTCATCAACCATATCAAGAAGGTAACCGATGAGTTACCACTATCATATTCCTGCTTTTTCATGAATCATCGTCGTCATTTCCCTATAGAAAGGGAGTGTTGTTTGAGTTCACCATACAATGGTTTTGCCTGTTTTTTCTCTCTGTGTAAACTCCATTATCTGTGGAGTCTAATCCACATTCTACCAACCAACTAAACATAATCGTGTGTATATGTCCTTATATATGTGTATCTGCACTCGCTTTTCTATTATATTATAAGCTGTTGAATGAAAAAGTAGCTAAGCGTGAATATGTGCAGTGTGCTTTCTCTTGTCTATATGCGTGTTTACATACACCGGAATAAAATAATGTTATTATTAGGTAGGGATGAACGCACACATATTGCGCTCAGCTCACAAACACGTGAGTATTACAAAGTGTTAAGTTTATAGCGGCATGAATCAGGAATCACTTGGTATGTAATAATGTACAATTTGTCCTGGTCTTTAGTTACATATATTGGAAGAGAGACGATGAATCAATAGCTGTCTTCTCTGCTGCAAGGCTGTGTATTTATTTCATGCCACTTTCCCCCGTCAGTCAGCAGCTTACACTTTCATTTCACTTGAGTTATCCACCTTTCTTTCTAAAGAAAGAGTTATAATGGCATGCATGTGTTTTTCTACATGGCCATATATATTCAAAAACATGTTTTACACAGAGAGCACCCTGATTGCATACATGTGTAATCTGACTTTCACTAAAACATTGCCATTTTCTTTTAACGATTTAAAATGTCGCAATTGGATGCATACATGAATTATAAACATTCTCGATGTTTTATAATTTATTCTTATCCGTCAACGCAGGGATTTCGAATAATTAGCTACTCGTTCCTTTTAAATCATTATTCGTACTACTCACTGCATTTATATAACATTGTTAGCTAATGAACATGAAAAAAGCTTCCTAGCATAAATGTGGATTTTCAAGTTTATTTTGGCGAATGAGCGTCTCACGATGTGATGAAACTCTCGAAATACTTTTTATATAACAAAGAAAGGGGTGGAGCGAGGCTTTTCTCTTTACATCTTTTGACTTCATGCAGTTCTTGTGCTTTTGAATAGAAGTTAATAAAATCAAAATTAAACAAATGAAGGAAAGCAAGTATTTTCCCTTGGCATCTCTATAGAGTTCAATGAAGAAACCAGTGTGAATATTATAGAGCTGAGGCTCCTTCTAATTATTAATTAAAACCAAGTTTATTTACAGCAAGTAGATTGTTAATTATATGTTTACTTTACTATTGCATGCAACGTATGTACAAGGCCTCTTTCTTCAATAGAGAACATGCAGTGCTGCTTTGTGAGTTGTATCCACAAAAATCTTAATTATGTTCTGATTTCTAATATCGCATGCTTTACCTAATATTATTGCTAAGAAACCCTTGCTGATATTAAATGCAAAGGTATTCAGCCAGGGTAAGATTTATGTACGTAGTTTGTACACTGCTTTCATAAGACATGACGTGCAATCTAGTTGATATGATTGTGATAGCTGTAGGTTTGTATTGACGTTATAATCGATACTGGAGAATTCTAAATTTGGCCATGAAATGTTATCTGTATCTTTTTAATTGAAAGATTTTCAAAGAAAGCCTCATTTTTAAACCATTACAGGACAAATTGTGTATTTCCTACTATTAATTCATTGGCTCACAGTTATTCATTTACTATGCGTTTTAGTGACTTAATCGTAGTTCATTTATTTTAATTAATGTCCATGTAAATGGCTGAAAGAGTTCCTGGAAAATCCTTCAAAACCTACTACTTTTGTCGACAAATGTACAAGTAAATATGAATTATGTGAAATAACAAGGTTGCTTTTGATTGCTGAATGTTATGTGTAAAAACCACACACAAAGAGTAGAGATGTTTTGTTTGTGATATGTAATGTAACAACCCTATTCGATGAATATGAAAAACTTAATCTCAATGCTTGAAATCTATCTTGTAAGAACTTGCCAAGCTCGCTTTATGATGATAAAGATAAAACGAAATTGAATAGGCATGTAAAAATGGATAAAAAAATATTGCAAGATAGAAAAAAAATACGCGTGTTCAATCAAACGACAGGATAAGATAAAAGTATGTATACCTGAAAAGCCTGATTGAGTGAATGCATTCTAAGTCGTTCCCGTTCATTGCTCTCAAGTCTTCTGAGTGTTTTTTCCCTAGCACTCAAAATCAGTTTGCGTCTTCCAACCGGATTCTTCTTTTTCATTGAAGCATCTCCACCACCAGAACGGCCGCCACCACTACCACCACCTTCTTTATTTTGCCCATTGGAAGAGTTAGTGGTGGCGCTACCGTTACAGTTTACAGTGTTGGCATTATTGTTGTTGCACTCTGATTCACCCTTCAACATCCCAGTAGAAGAATCTGCAGCCATTGTGTCAATACAGTTGTCTCCTCCGCCATTCGGCGCCCTCATAATTGACGAAGGATTATGAGCAACACTCATATTATCAGAAATTATTGTAGATCCGATTCCATTGTTATAAGATCCAACACTGCTTAAACTGCTACTACTGGAAGCTACACTCTGTGGACTGTGCAACTGGAGATCAGGCTGTTGGGGAATTGTGGTACCATTACTGTGTGCTGTGGTGGTGGTTGTGGGGACTCCAATACTTGACAAGCAATGTAAATGAACTGGGCTAGCTGCTTGCATTTGTGTTGGGAGCGGTGGTGGTGGTTGCGGAGGTGGGTGGTGATGTTGATGCTGTTGTCTTTGGTGGCAAATTCCAAGAGGGTGAAGCGTTGTCGTCATTGTGGTAAGACTTGGCGATGTGAGTCCTGCTGTGCTTGGACTAATTCCAATAAGCCCCAGGTGAGCGTTCCCATCAGGTTGGTCATCTATGCTGTTGTTCGTTAGCACTGTCGTAATGGAGGACCCAGTGGATGAAGAGTCACTCAAGTAAAAGTCACTCGACTCCTCCAACATCTTCACGTCAAGGACCAACATTGGTACGGATGGTGTATTTTTTACGCACGAAGAAAAAGAGCAAAGGGGAGAGAAAGTGAAGCCAATTCCACAATCAAATTATGTTGCTAGTTGTACTGGAAAAAAGTAGAAAAGTAAAGACACAGGTTACATTCAAGTTTTTTCCGATGGTGTATGCATCATCATCACCTTTTCCCACAAAGTTTTTTTCGAGAGAGTACAGATAAAAGTGGTGAGCAAATGGCAATCATTGCCCACACAAGTTAAGTCACAACGTCATCATGTAATGTCTGTTACTTTTAGTCTTTAAGTTATAGCTTTAAAAGGTATGCCTAAAGAAACCAAGGGATTTTCACGTGGTATTTCTGTATTTTCATGATAAAAGTCAGCAGTATGCACCCGGAGAAAACTAATAAAGGTATGTTAAAAACGACATCAGTGAAGCAGCATGCATTTTGTATAATATTTTACTACACGCATTTTATTCTACACATACATTATAATAACATTGCATGTGTATATATCCTGGTTATTCAAGTCTCTCAACAAGTCCCCCGACTAACAAGATTTCGGTTTCGCTTCGTTTACCACATTTGTTAGATTTTCAAAAGGTACACGTACAACTTATGCAATGTATTATGTGACGTGTGAGCTCTTTCCTCAGTATGTTTGCATACATATACTATGTATACATATAAGTTATGCAATAGTAAGGAAAATCTTAATGAATTTAACTTGTTTCCATAACATACATACTTGTATGTTGCACAAACATGAATGTCATAGAAAAATATGATCGCTTGTACTGATGGTAGTAATATTGTTTGAAAGCACATGTGCAAAATAATATGTGTAGGAATATTATGCATGCACATGACATTAGTGAGCGGGTCAAGTTTCTTTCCACATCAAATTACGGTTGTTTTCATTTTGGTTTTACGTTTTGAGGAAATAGGATATAAGAGTTTTATACTGCACTGTTATTACAATTAAGTGTGTACAAACGTATTACTTCACTGTTACTACAAGTATAAACACCAACACGCTGTACACTGGCCCACACCACAGCATTCGCTAGATTTTAAAAGTTATATTCATTTACACGACAGGAAGAGTAAATTAAGAGTGTCGTGTATGTTTCGACAGAAGATTAGCTCATGGAAACCGATTTCTACAGCCATCACCACCCTCCACAAAGTTTGCCAACTTTTCTCGCTTTCTCTTTCCTTTCTGTTGAACAAGAAGAGAGTGAATGTCTACTTCCATGATCCACATTCGCCAATTTTGTTTGCTTTAAATTCTCCTTTTAATGAACCTTCCGTGGTTACTTCGGCCTGCGGGGAGACTTGCTCTTTCCTACTAATGGAAAGAACAGAAGCTTCTGCTCAGCTCTGCTACTCAAGTTGGCTAGAATTTCTCACTTTTCACAATCTCTCCCTTTCACCACTCTACCACTATGTGAAAAGCAACCCTATCAGAACACTATGTTGTTATTGCCTCACATTGACACTTTGCAAAAATATAGATGTCATAATAACCAGATAAATCTGACAGCAGTATGAATAGTTAAATTTCAAACATTAACTTTTATATTTAAATCTTCAAAAATATAATTAAATCCATCGAAGCAATTTATTTCGAAAGATGGGTTAAAGTAGTTTTTCGCCTTTTTCAATTTTTTGGTTCAATAATTTTCTCTCTTGATGACTCACAAAATTCCTTCTACTTGTGACTTGTGTAGCGATAAAAACAAACATAAATTCATGAGTATCACCGCAATACAGTACCAAGAGGTTGTTGCATCGCTGTTCACATGTCTGCATTCTTCCTAATGTATCCTGGAGTAGCAGTACCACACTATTCATCATAAAACCGAAATAATATAAATAGATAAAAAGTTGCATGCATTGCGTTTCCTTTATTGCAACGTGCTTGTCTTTTAACGTGCGTACAACTCTTGTAAAGAGGTCTTTTGCCGCAAAACAAACCAACAATGAGCTACAGTATCTACAATGTAATAATGTCTATATCACAGTATGGCGCAAATAAAACGTTCGTTCACATTCTCTTCCCCAAATGACTTACACTCCAATTTCCTACAGAATGGGAAAACAGACAGACCACAGGAGCAACCAAAGCAATTCTTCCGAGGCATCAATAATTCTTGTGTTACCACCACTTTCTCTACTTTAGTTGCATTCTGTATTTCTATGAAGATGTTTCGTTGTATGTTTTGCAGAAAAAACCCGTAACACATGAACACTTTCATTCAAGCTTGATGGCTGAGCTGAATCAAGAAAGCATACAGTCGACGAAAACAAAATAAAATGTTCATAATATGCAAGTGATCAATTTATGTATGTGAAAAGGCATTCAGTAAACTTTCACCAATGCCAACTATAAAGTACATTGCACACTCATATTATGGTGTTGATGCACCATATGCATTCTTATGGATGATAAATGGTTTTCACATGCCTTTTAATTCTAACTTGTGCATTTATTTCACTATATATTCACATTTGTACATATTATGTATTTATTTTCGTGAGTTAGTTATGAGGGTTAGTATAAACTTTCACCGGACTGTATTCGTTTTGTTATGCTATTGTTTCGTTTGCCTCTCATTCGGTTTCATTGCCTAAACACTTTTCTTTTTTGATGATGAACGAGGAATACACTTTCAAACAAATGTTTAACTATGCCAAACCACTAAACTTCACCGCAACCATCATGTGCATTAAAGGAATTCTCTAAGTGTATTATAAGTAAGAAAAGTCGGAAAACAAGAAGAAACGAGGAAGAGAGTTTTTAAAATTATCTACTTTAGTTCAAAACCGAAGTATTATAATAATACGAACTTGTGCACGTGAAATTTTTGAAGCTTTCTCTCTCTTTAGTAAAATTCCTTTTCTTGTCGATGTACGGTTTCCCTTTAAAACAAACTAGTAAAAAATTCTGGTAAATCAACTCAATATGTGCACTGTGCATCGTTTTTGTAACATGCAAATATTTTGTGCAACAAGATTTCAATGAATGCTGTAATTGCTGCATGTTCGAATACATACATTGGATAAAATAGTTAAATCTCCATGCACCTGTTTAGCCACTAGGTAAATATGTAACATCTGTAGTACTTGATCAAAAACACTTTTATCGTTATGTTCTATTCACTTTGTAGTGAGTTCAGATCAACAATCGAAGCAAAAACTGACATAAACTTGGTCTTGCATTGAATGCTCTCGTGATGGTAAAGAAATTCTTTCAGAATAAATAAACTTTCACCAAGCCTGAATCCGTGACCTTTGCCTATTGGGATTTACACCCTTTGAGTTGCTCGTCTTGTTTTTTGCATCTTTTGTCTACTTTTTATTGTTTTAGGTTTAGCCCATTTTTTTACCAAGTTGGGAATTTGCATCTCTGTTCCTAGTTGTGGTTTACGTACTTTGTATGTACATTTGTATATGCTGCTTTATTGTGACCAAGAAGATGTTCTATTCCATCTTGGAAGTACCAGTTGTGAGTAAAAAAGTTTTACACAAAGATGGATACTTGCAATATTTAAAGACAGGAATAGAACTTTAAAAAGCTGCATATGAAAATGTTTATCAAACTAACTGCATGTTGTAGTTGATAGTGTAACATCTTTGTATAAAGAGAGAGCCATAACTCACGCACACCCCCTCTACTCCAACTGAAATACTTGTGTATTTTTACTGAGAAGCCATAAAAACAAGAGTTTGCTAATCTTTTCCTCGATTAATGTGTACTATTTTAAACTTTGATAGAAACTACAGACGGAATAAAGCAATACAGTTAGAGTGTGGGATTCAGTTGAAAATTGTTTAAAGTCTGGAAATAGAACTGTGAAGTGAAGTGGGGTTAGTTATACTTGTCAACTTTTAGAGAAATGAAGGAAAACTATTCAAAATGTTTCATGTGCTTTTGCCAAAGTGAACCACTACTTCCTCCCAAGTTTTTTAGAATAGTAACAGTTTGTTGGTTATGGTTGGCAGACTTTTTCTACAGATGAGGCATTATTAACTTAATTAAGGAACTCATTGAGAATGATTTTATTATTTGCAGTCACAAGGGAGCAGCAGAATGATAGTTAATGTACGACATTGAAGCAACATTGTTTGCTCCAGTGTTTGATGACTACGTCACCAGGCCGCCGCGTCGTATACACCGCATTGAATTGATTCACTGTTGTGATCATTTTATGTTCAAAAAGCTTGAAGAGCAACAGTTTTTCCACTCTCCGCTGCTACTACCATCATCATCATTGCCGTTTTCAACACTATCATTTCACTTTACTCATTTCAGTTAGTCAGTCTGAGTGAGAGAAAGTGTCGTCGTCTCTGCTCTGCTCTCCCATTTTCCTGACCAAAGGATGGCAATTAAACAAGATTATATGGAACTGTGAAAGCTGTTGAAAGAGAACTGCTCAATAAATATAAATACCCAAAACATATACACGTTTTACTATATCTCTAAACAACATTCAAACTAAACGAGTGAGTGACAGAGAAATAGATGATGACGACCAAATCTTATACCGAGAAAGTTTATTTTCAGAAAAGAGCAGAGGCGGTAACAGTACATACATTATGATTAAACCGTGTATACATAATCTAAAAAGCTTCAAAGATAGTTTTATGTATTTATATAGATAATGTAAAAAGAACACAAGGTGATTCGCCATTTTATTCACTCAACACAAAAGAGTGGGCTACTACAAAAAGTTATAGATGATATGACTATGACATGACTACTGTTGTACCACATGCAGTAAGCATACATTACTTTTTGTTAATGCATATTATCCTCTCTTCACTACAGATTTCAATGACTGTTATCGCATCACTCACATTACATTTATATATTTTCTCCTTATCATGACGATATGACATTTTCTAGTAGTATACCCCGTTTCTGGTTGCATTTTATCATTATTATTGCTATACGGTGGAATATATGTGGCATGGCTCTTTCGAATGATATTTTATGCGTAATAATATACACGTTCAGAATGCAGAACACTAGCAATCATATACTGAACAACGTTGTTGAAAAGAGATGAAATGTGACCACCTCGAGAAGTTCATGATTTAAAGAATATGTCTTTCTGTATTTCTGAGAAAACACAGGGTAACTTTTATGAAGGGAATATAAAATGTATGAAAAGTTTTCACTATGCTGAGCTGGGTATTTTTAATGCTAGAGTGTCAAGAAGCCATAATATCTATGTATATCCCTTTTGATGTTCGAAATAAATAAATAAATAGGGTAGGAGATATGTAATTTTAAAGAAAGAATGAGAACTCTACTCTTTTCTTATTGCTTTCACGTTGTATGCTGCTCAAAAGCAAGTTATTTTAAGATCTGAGCTGCTATATATAAAACACATGTAATTGATGAAGAGAAAGGGAAGGGAATAGGGATGCTGTGAAATACCCCTACTCGAAGATGTTGACACGCTTCTACTGTGAACAGCAATATAAATCTACAGCCATGGGATGGTAGAACATTATATTATTATTATTACCGTTACTATTTCGTCCATTGCAGCTTTTCCTCTTGTTTTTCTGTCCTTTACAACTTGGTTCATGATATGATGGTGTGTATGTATATGAGAGACAGACTAACATACAATTTCTACAGCTCTCTGGAAAAACGCTATCGCAAACGAGCAGATCCACAAGTGGAAAGAGAATAGATTGCCTGCCTCATCGTAACAACTCAACCCCGTAATTCGCCAATGATAAGAATTTTCTCCTCTTGTTGTTTTCCTCGTTTTCACTCCCTCTGTGCAATGCACACACACTGTCTTGTACAAGTGTGCATATTAGAATACATATATCTACATGTATATTTATTTATAATATAAGTGTAAATGTAATAAAACATTAGAATGGCAAAAGTATACTTCTTCCACTTCTTTATTTTACGATGGCAGTAATAATACATATGCTTATAATAAATATACTATCAAGAAAAATGCTATATGACCAGACAAGCCATTTATGATTCAACTATATATTGGTTTATGAATGTAGGATTTCTTCATGTTAGTAATAAAATCTAAAGTAGTTGCACACAAAATGCTTAAAGTGACGAAGAATAGTATAAAGAATCTTCCTTCAACGCTTGTTCTCTCCTACTCAAAATGTAATATTAATAATATGTATGTACGCAAACAGTTTTGTGTCAAGTTGATACTTTCACTGTGATGCAAACTTGTGAATCAAATATGTAGTGACTTTGACGAGACGAGACGGTTTTCTCACAGACAAATAAATGCGTCGAGTTATTATAACCAAACCACACGACGCTATCATCTAGAGGAATAAATATTGTGTATGTACATCCGTTTTCACCCCCACTGTTCCACTTGTCCAATTAAAGTATATATTTACATGCAAAGTTGTTGGTGGTCGTAAGATGACGTACAAAATGGCTACATCCAAAACAGTTCAACTCAAAGTTTATAGAGAGAAAGAAATAATGAAATCTATTAAGACTCTTTCTGTCTTACTCGCAAACAAGTGGAGTTCAACAAGTTAGCTTCTGCTTGGCGGAATCATGATGATAAAATTTCACGATTGCATGCACAATAATGTTATCATGATAAAATCTTCATGGTAATAATAGTGTGCAGCCCAGTGTACTTTATGTGTGTTGTAGGTAATCTTAATTTTTTAATGGGTTTATTTATGTTATTTACGTTTTCTCATTTTCTACGGAAAAGTGCTACTATACTTTTTACATCCGCTTGTTTTCAACGTTGTTGCGTTGGTACAGGTAAGTAGCAAATAATGCTTGTGTACTAGAAAGTGGAAATGTTCACTCAATTTTACGCTAATCATAACTTTATCTCATTCCTTGAGCAAACTTTATTTAGCGAGTTGTTATGAGCTTCAAATATTGAAATGTAAATACGAAAATCATTTGCAAGAAAATAAGTATAAAAAACGTGGTCGTTCGTAAATAGCTTAAAATATTAGCCTTCATCAGTTTTTATTCATGAACTACTTTCATTTCAAAAATTGGGGAAATATGAGACGAACGAAATGATAATTACTTCTCAAGGGTATTTATGGAGATAATAGATATTTGATCAATATTCATGCTACGCCGCTTATTCAATATTTGTATAGTGACTCCCACTCCTTCTGTTATCGTCATTTATCGTCTGATTGTATGCGGAGTCATGAAAGGAAAGATTGCTCTCTTGAACTGTGAAGTGTACTTATTTTTACATCAATCTTCTTTGTATCATGAAATGAGACAAGTATGCAGAGTTCTCATCGTTCGATGAGTATAAAAAGTGATAAGAAAAAAGCTCTTTATGCATCCTAATGCGCGGGTGACAAATCTCATTCAGTTATTACTTAGTTTATGAATACTGCTAATGTGCAATAATAAAGTGCAGCAACTATTCTATTTTTTCATACGCACAAAATTTAGGGTTAACGACGAAATGGTTGTATGGCTAGAATATTGGAATACGAAAGTCAAGTTTCAATTTAACCTTTTATGTAGTTCAGTGTTCAGTAGAATAAATATTTTCAGGTTCTAAATTAGTTGCCAACAAGCAGATATGTGTATATAGTACAGGCGATAATTTGATGTTATTTCAATGTTCAGCGCACCAAGAAATGTAGAAATTTCAGCCATAGGAAAAAATGGTACTTCAGTGGAGGATCAGTAACGTATTTATGCTACCATGGTAGCGTAAATACGCTAATGATCCTCCACTGTACTTACTGTTTTTAACAATTTAAGTTTTTCGTCCCCACTTTTCCTTATTTCCCAAGTTCATAGCTAAGAATTTAGACCATGACCAATTAATAAAACTAAACATAATTGTATCGTTCAGCTGTTTTGAGCAAGAATGCTACACTTATTACTATGAATGTTATAGTTACGAATTTTTTATCATATAAGGATTGATGGAAACGAGCTCGAAATATTTTTTTGGAGAAAGGGGGAACAATCGGCTGAAAAGGGTACCGCATTTGGATCCCATGGCTCTCCAAAGAGTAGTCCCTGAAAAACTCAAGCGGCTTGTCACTCATAAATATTGAATATGACAAAAATCTACTGTTAGCAACCAGTTATATGAAAAATGCCATAATTATGTAAAAAAAATTATCATGTTTTATTGAAATTAGATTTTTAAAAGAAGTGAATAATATATTCATTATTTTAATTATACTCCAATCAACAGTAAAAAATCAATTGTGAGTGGCCAATCAAATTAATTAAATACTTAGCTTTCCTAACGTTAACTTTTTAAGTATTCAATAGTACATTTTGCAAATTAAATTTTAAAAACAAAGCAATTTTTCATCTAATTAAGCAATATTTTATCTGTTAATGGATGCATTGTAATTGATTCTACGATGTTACATGCAAACACAATGACAAAAATACTGCAGTTAAAAATTAGCATTGTACTTCGTCCATCACACAGATCAAATTGTACTTTTACTTGCATGGTTATTTGGTAAGTAATTTTAATGTATTCAATTTTTATGATGGTTACTTGTAAAGTGAATGAGCTGATTGGATTTTATACACTACTCGTTGGCGATCCATGGGATCCAAATGCGGTACCCTTTTCAGCCGACTGTTCCCCCTTTCTCCAAAAAAATATTTCGAGCTCGTTTCCATCAATCCTTATACGATAAAAAATTCGTAACTATAACATTCATAGTAATAAGTGTAGCATTCTTGCTTTACACTTAATACATTCTAATTTAGTATTTTCATTTTTAATAGAACGAAAAATATACCATGGTACATTATAAATTTCATTTGTCATGATCACGAACAAACAACTAGCATAACATAGAGTCAATTAAAAAATATAACCTTTAATATATTTATTATGTTCAAAGCTTGTGATCTATGTATAAATTTATCCCGCATCGTCTAGGCAAATTGAATGATGATGTAGTTGAGCCTCGTATAGTTTATGAATTTTATTTGTTAATTAATTTGCATTCATGAATGAGTAATCATGCTACCGACTATCGGGAAAGCACATAGGGATTTCGAAGTCCAGGGCCATATCATTAAGCAATACTATGTTAATGTAAATGTACACAAACTGATTATTTGGAAATTGGTTTGGTCGAATTCCTACATGAATTCTTTTTACATTTGCAACCATCCACTTAAACGTCATCGTCATTGTAGAAGCCATGTCAAATCCAGTTAAAAAACAAGTGAAGAACAGTACGAAACTGCTGATGATCAAGAAAAGAGTTAATCGGCAGGGTTGCATCTTTTTCCTGTGCCGAAGTACGTCAAGTCTGTCTGTTTGAGTTCCTTTTTTGGTGGTGGTAGTAATTGTTGATGGTTTTACACGATCCCGATGGCCTCAGTGCATTGAGCTAAACCAAGCTGGTCTTGGTCGAATGAATGCTTCCAATGCGCTTCATCTCATGTTCTCTACGGAAGCATCTGCGCTACAAAAGTCAGTAAAAATATAAATACTCCGGAGTCATGCTAACATTATGCTTTTTAATGTTAACCAAATTTTTTTTAAAAATTATCATGAACAATGCATGCATGCAAATGAAAAATCCAAGAAAACTAAATATTTTCATCCCATTTTTAACGATGACTCAGCTTTTAATTCAACAAGCCACTTTAGCAAATTGATGTATATTTGAATTAAAACGCAGCTAGTTAATGCTTTTATGTCTACATAAAACGAAATATAATGGTTATTGTACGTATGAGCGTATGACAACGACAACAGTTTTTCCTACCAAGTCAAAAGTTTAGGTGATGATCTAAATGATTGGGTAAGAGGCAATAAGTCTATATTGTTGGTGCATATGTAAACTACAATGCAAGCTACCATCATCATTGGGACCATTTTCGGAAACGATGAAAGCAAAGTTGATTTACCAGAGCTTTGGAAACGTCTCATTGCATTGAATCAACATATACAAGTGGAGAGTATAGAAAAGTTTATGTGGTTCTATATGATAATGATGATCCGTGGAAAAGTAATATCGTTATACTTGTATTGTAGTGATTTTTTCCTTTTCAGAAAACAGTCATTCTCTTACTCCTTTTAGGGAAAAATACCACCTTTCCTTCACAATCATAACTAAACAAGATTGTAAGCATTTCGCCTGACCATTGGAATAACCAAATATTCTACCACGCGTAGTGTAGCGTAATAGTTTCGCGTTTGTAAATGTCACCCTCATATATCATGAATATGAATTATGCGTACAAGAGGGAGCCTAGTCTAGTATATTATGCGTACTCTTGTATATTCCGATTGCAGACATCGATACCTAATTAGGTATATCTCTAGTAAACGTAAGCCGCAAAGACGGATATACATACGTCCGATCCTATGGATTATTTCTTACGAGAAGTCAAAAAAGAAATATGCCTCAGTTAACAAGTGTTGAATGGTATCTAACCATCTTCGTCGCACTGTTCCGTCCACCGTCCGATTGATATGTAGCCGAAAATAATTTTATTAGCCTCATTTCCTTTGTGCTCCAAGGGTGCAGAAATATTTCTGCTTAGTCTTTATCAACTTTATATACTACTAATTGTTCATTGCAATATTGCAAATACGAATTCTAAGAGAAAGTGAATCAAAAGATGAATGCACATCCTGTTTCTTTTTACCGCCCTCTTGAATGATGTCAAACGTAATGATTTGCCTGAAAATATGAAATAACAGTAGAAAAAAGACTCTACAGCTTACATTTGTGTTTTGTGTTTAATATGCGTTTATGACAGATTTCAATCTTTGTTAGGGTGGTAGTGGTACGTATATTACTATTATCAGAGAACTGGATGAGTAGTGTGTATCGCTTGGCTCCTGAAAGATGAATGATAGCTGATGTTGGGAATATCTGTGTATGTGATTAGATGAATCGCTTTGCGCTACTGAGTCAAAAAATTTCAATGCTTCCTATATTCTTCCTTTCATTTTCCGTAAGCCAGCCAAAGAGAGTTGCGTTTGAAGGGTCCAGGACCTGGACTCCAGGTTCAGGGCGAAACAATGATATATATACTTTTGAATATCCCCTTTCTTAATGTTGAACAAAATCATTACTGAGATAGACCTCAAGCCGCAAGCATATCTAATCCAGTATTAGTCCAGTCGTACTTCAACACAAGCTTGCAAATTGGTCTGGTTCGTTAAGAACGATGAGAGAAGGGGCGAACAGAATACGTTGTTTTGTGTGATTCTCTGCTGGATATACTTTGTCCATGGAATTGCTGGGGTTTATCTAAGATCCTCTGGAAAAAGAAGTCCCCTAAACTGAACTAAAGTGGAACCAAACGTTAACTTTAGTGTAAAGCTCTCTTATAATGGGGTAAATCCGACTGGTGACGAGAAAAGCACCATCATTTCATCATTGCTACGTAGTTCCAATACATTGAATGCTGGAAAAAAGATATAAAACTGGCAGCTTTTTCTTTGTAGTTGCTATCTTAGTTAACAAGGATTTTTTCGAGTGTTCAGAATATTTCAATGATAATACTAAACCTAGATACATATTATTTACTTGTTCACTTTGAATGGATAATAGATTTTTTAAATTCAGTATAAGCAGAAATTTTTATGAATATTGTGCACAATTAGTTCTTCAAAGTGATATGATGACATCAAATAAAAAGGGATTTTATTCTAGAGAGAATGATGGCAATATGCATGATGATAAAAATGAAAGGACTGCATGTTTACACGTAGAAACTAAAAAGTTGACGAATATATGTATACGCATTAACAATTCAAAATATTAGCAATCAAACGGCAAAAATTATGAAACCGGTAGCGTTAAAATTAAAATGAAGTTGAAATTCTGAATCAACGATGCTTTTAAGAAGTGAACTGTGTAACACTGAATTAGCTATGGATTCCTTGAATCTCCTTTTCAATGTATTGTAATCTTCTAAGTAGAATTTTTTGTACATGTACTAAATTGTACATCAAGCCAAATCAAGAACTGCAATGTGAATATAACTTTCGGTCTTCTAAATCTTATCTAGTTTTAATCCATATTTCAAGAGAAAGTGGACGGATTGATGATTTCAAACCCTGCTCCTTTTTGATCACTGAACAACTCAACGATATGGCTAAAATTACTTGTAATTACTTTAATCTTTCAAATTCTTTAAGCCGAAAAGACCGAAAAATATGAAAAATGATTTGAAAAAATTGTCACCACTAGACCAAAAAATTGTGCTAGAGGTGCGTTTGATTTTTTTTTCAATTTTGCGTTGGAGGTGTTTTGACGATTTCGTAAACTTTATCCTGTAACTTCTGAAATCAAAATGTAAGTTAGGATTTGATATTACTTTTCCGTGTGCTGAGATGTACATATCGGACAGTTTGAATGCTTCCTTCTTTCTGCTCCAGACAAACCAACAATTTATATTATTAGAGAAGCCATCCAAATATATACTTTTGGGCTGAGCACTTCCCTTTTAATAATATTATCAATGATCACTACTGAAATGGTTTTCTAGCTACAAATATATCTACTCTAAATTGCAAATGCACAACGACGAGTTAGCTGCGCCACGAAAATATTCTTGTAATTATTTACTTTAGCAATTTTACGAATTGTCAGAATCCAATATGAAAAAATGAAAATAGCAACCACAAAACCTTAAAAATCTGTTTGATCTGAGATTTTTTACTGGAGTGGAGATATGGTATGCTATGATTATTGGAGAAAAAACTTAGAGATCCGTATTCCATGGTTCCTGAAAGACGAATGAGAGCGAAGACTTGGAAAAATCGTTGTGTGCAGTGAAATGAACACCTCTGCGCTTTGAATGCTTCAAGTATTTTTTTATATTATAGGCACTGCATTTTCAGTGCAAAGTGCATACAATGCAACAACCATATCATGTCAAAGAGAAAGAAGCATACAAGGCAATGTTCATGGATATATATATATACTCCAGAAATTGCCTTTCTCATGTGTTGAATGGAATTAGTAATGAATTGTACTTTCAACCGTAAACATGTACTGTGGTGAGTAGAGCACCCTCATCCTTACACTATTCAAAACGTTAGCCAGGCCAGGACACAAATTGTGTACAAGTGACTACTTTTTCTGTTCACTTGCTTTCTGGGACATTACAAAGAGTTGTTTGAATTGCCATTTTAATGATTACAAAATTTGACCGCATATCTGTAAGCTAAAAACACTAGCATTTTATGGATTATGCTTTATGAACACAGCTTAGTTAAAGTGTGATAATTGTATACATGTGTAAGTCATTGGGAAAGTAATACGATGTTGAACGAAAGAATGTGGAAGTGATATAATGATATCAGAATGTACGGTGAAAATGAATCAACGATGAGGTGAGGTGATAAAGTACTACGACAAATTACACGCATGATTTGTTTAATTTTATTAGTTTAATTTTTTTCTTAATTCATAAACAATCAAACTGCAAAAGTGCTGACACGAGTTTAAGTTAAAAAGTAAAAAAATTCTCAATTATTAATTAGCCTATAAAGTACATTGCTATTTGGAAGTCTTGTATTCTTCGCCCCATGAAAGGGATGTTAAGGTCAATAGCTATATTATTTTGTAGAACTACTTGCACTTTTATCCTCCATCCAAGTACACATAGTTCTACAAAATAATATCGCTTTTGATCTTAGCATCCCTTTCATGGGGCGCAGTATACAAGACTTCCAAATAGTAATGTACTTTATAGGCTAATTATTTTACGTTTTTACCTAAACTCTTGTCTTCACTTTTGCAGTTTGATTGTTAATGAAATAAAAAGATTTTTCAAACTTATAAAACGACACAAATGTTAATTAATTTGCCGTAAAATTCTATCACGTCACCACATCATTGGTTCGTTTTCACTGTACATTTCGATATAATTTTATCACTTCCACATTTCGTTCAACAAATTCAACTATAACTTTCACAATTACTTCAATATAAAATGTATATAAAACTTTGTAATCATTGAAAAAGAGAATACAAAAAAGTCTTCGTAATTCTCGAGAAAACAAGTGAAAAGAAAAAGTAGTCACTTGTACACAACATGTTGGCTAACTTTTGAAACAGTGTAAGGATGAGGGTACTTCTACTCACCACCGTACATGTTTACGGCTGGAAGGACAATTCATGACTAATTCCATTCAACCCATCAAATAAGGCAATCTCTGGAGTATATATATATTATGCATGAACGTTGTCTTCTCTGCTGGTTACTTTTTGAAATGACAAGACTGTTGCATTGTATGCACTGGAAATGCAGTGCCTAGCACAAAACAAGCATTTCAAGCCTTTCGTCTCATTCTTCTTTCAGGTACCATGGAATACGGATCTCTAAGTCAGTTCTCCAATAATCATAGCACACCATATCTCCAGTAAAAACTCAAATCAAGCAGAAATTTAAGGTTTGGTAGTTACTATTTAATTTTTTCATATTAGACTCAGACAATTCGAAAAATTACTAAAGTGAATAATTACAAGAATTTTCCCTAGCATAGCTAACTCGTCTTTGTGCATTTGTAATTAGACTAGATATATCTGTGGTTAAAAAACCATTCCATCAGTGATCACATTACTACATGGGAAGTGTTCATCTCGAAAGTATATATTTGGATGCTTCCCCTAATAACTTTAACTTGTTTATTTGCCTGGAGAAGAAAGAAGGAAGTTTTCAAATTGCCCGTCTCTGTTCGTAATATCTGATATGCACTGAACCAACACAAAAATACAAAAAAATCAAACGCACACCAAGCACAATTTTCAGGGCTACTGGTAACTATTTTTTTCAATCTTTTTTCATATATTCTTGTAAACCAGCTTGAAAAATTTGTTTAAAGTAACTTAAAGTAATTCTTGACGCATCGTTGTTCAGAAAAAAGCAGGGTTTGAAATCAACAATCGTCCACTTTCTCTTGAAACATGGGTTAATAATAATGCAATTAATGTGAACTAGTTATGAGTTAATAATATGTACCAATGTTTAATATTATTACTTGAATAAGCTGGACAATTTTGAGACAGAAGTTAAAAAATTATCTGGTCAGTTTTAGATCATTTTTACTCACTAGATGTCGGAATGTCGTAACAATGATGATGGTGCATTTCTCGTCACCAGTCGGATTTACCCCATTATAAGAGAGCTTCGGACTTAAGTTAACGTTTGGTTCCTCTTTAGTTCAGTTTAGAGGACTTCTTTTCCCAGAAGATCTCAAAGAAAACCCCGGCAGTTCCATGGAAAGATCATCCAGCAAAGAATCACCCAGACCAATCTGCTCGCCGCTTCTCTCATCGGACATAACGAAACCAGACCAAGTGTTGACGTACGACTGGACTAACACTGGAGTAGACATGATTGCGTCTTGAGGTCTATTTCAGTACTGATTTTGTTCAACATTAAGAAAGGGGATATTCAAAAGTATATATACACGATTGTTACTCCCTGGAGTTGGACCCTTCAAACACAACTCTTGGTGACTGGCTTGCATAATATGAGAGGAAGAGGAAGAACATAGAAATAAGTCAATTGTTCGTTGCAGTAGTGCAAAGCGATTTTCAACTCATCACACAATGATCATTCCCAGCCTTTGATCTCATTCATCTATCAGAAGCCGTGTAATAAAGACCACTCATCCTGTTCTCTGATAAATCGTAATCTACCTATCACCACAACAAAAAACACAAGTATAAGCTGCAGAGTCATTTTATCTATTGGTATTTCATATTTTCAGACCAAATATAAAAATTACAACCAAAATCATTCAAGCGAGCAAAAAATAAAGAATTAAAATTTAAGTTCATCTATTCATCCACTTACTTTTAAAATACATATTTGTAATGCATTTTTCGTAGTACGTCAAGTTGATTAATGTAAGCATATTACACTTCTGCACGGAAAGAGCAAATGGGAAAGAGGGTGGGAGTAAACAAGTACTGGCCCGAAATTTTTATAGGCTTAATCGCTAGAACTTTTTCTGAAACGTCCACATCCCAAATCTCAGCTTTGTAAGCACCCCCTAAAAAAAGTTATGACGGTCAGAAATTTCGAAAAACAAAAAATTTTCAAGTTTTTCTTGTCACCCTGATCACCCCCCACTATCGACATACCAATCGACTCAGAATCAATTTCTGAACAACTTTTGCCAAATACACTTTTTCATTTTGACGCTTATTTTTCGAGTTTCGATTCAATTCAATTGGAACTACATCATATCACAATCAATCCCTGAAGCTGTCCAAAAGAAAGCTGAATATATTGGATTTTCGGTGTTTGATTGATATGTTTACTGTTGAGGAGTAGAGACAGTGTTTTGATTGTGTCGATTTTATGAAACAAATCCACTTTAATTCAAACCTGTAAGGTAGTAAATGGTGACTCACATACATGATACATGCATACAACTTCTGCTTTCACCGAGTCAGTTGTTGTAGTTTTTGTTCTGGTGCACACATGTATTTCGTATGCATACCGCATAACATGCATGGCTATGGTTTATTACGAAAATGAAGCGATCCATCGTAGTTACAATTTTAGTTGGTTTGTCTGCCCGTCTGTCTGTCAGTACGCGACTAACTTCGACATCCTTCGACCGATTCTTTTCAAACTTGGCTTCTCGGGTCGAACCCCCTGGGGACTAGAGGGGTCAAGGGTAACATGATAGTTTATGGGGAAAACAATTTTGTTGTATTTTTCGGTAGAGGGTTCTTAGTTGATTTACTTTTGTCATTCATGGACTACGGGTTAAATCCGACCAACAGGGTCACCAGGGGTCAAAAAGTAAAAAAAAATACATGTCATTACATGTCATCACTACATGTCATTACATGTCATCACTACATGACATGACTTCTCATAATACAGATTCATGCTTCATTTTCGTTTTTTCTTCATGGCTTGGCATGACTTGTTTCTAGTATGGGATGGGAAAAATAAATGAAATGTCATTTTTGGTACCACCGGTTAATTTTACTACAATAATTATTTACAAAAAATAATGAATAATTTTCGCTGCAGTTCAAAAAAACATTTATTTAGCTCAAAACAGAGGATATTTTTCATATACAGCTTTCATAAAGTCGTAATTATAATTATTGTGCATCAACAAAATACAAAAGTTCACTGCCAATGCTTATAGCATTTTCTTTACCCTTAACATTTGAAATCAAATTTAAAGCGGATTTAACATCCTCGAATGAAATCACATCATTATCATTCACTGCCAC